>VYZM01023772.1:0-13174 GCA_013398915.1 Dromas ardeola | reverse complement strand
AGATTTACTGTTGGATAATAGAAGACCATACAAGATTAAGTAAGTAATATCAGGCAACTCAGTAAGCCAGTGCCAAGACAAAAAAACTTAAAACCCTTTATTTGATCTAGGTATAAGATCACATGGAAGAAACAGACAGGCACAGACTATTAATTTGTGGCTCCATGGCTGGTGTCACCAACAGAGTTTTGGGTTTTTCGATAATGGGATAATGGTGCATTTACCACCACTCTGGGCAACATGTTCATGTGTTTCATGACCTAGTCGTAAAAAAATTTCTTCATTATATCTAGTCTACCTTATATCTGGTCTACCATCTTCTAGTTTAAAGCCAATACCCGTTGTCCTAGCGCAACAGGCCCTACTANCTGGAATGAATTGTCTGGTAACTGACAAATTACCAAGATCCTATGGCTTGAGAGTCTAGACGGTGGGGCTGACGGTCTTACTAAAGCCTCCAGTCTGAGAGCCTGGGAGCCACAATGCAGCAAACCTCTGAAGGGCCCAGGTGATCTCTCAGAGACTGCAAACTCTATGCAACAAAGCCAGGATCCAGAAGCCCTTATGGGCTTTTCCATTCTGCCTTTTAAGCTGACCTGCATGATGAAGCATCCTGAAGACACACAGCTCCAGAGCTGCTCGACAATGCTATTTGTCAGTTCCTCTAGTCAATGTTATCTAGTGTCTTAGGTTCAGATGCAGTGCTTGAGAAATTCTTCTTTTATGGAAAGCTATATGTATACATACATTTACATATATACACATATATATGTGTGTGTATATATATACACACAAACATATATACAAACACATATGTATACACAAACACATATGCATACATATGAAAAAATATCTGTGTGTATGTATGTGTGTTTGAATTTAATTCCAGGAAGTAAATCAGTTCCAGGGATTAAATTACAAGAAACCATTAAAAGGGTAACCTCCACAAAATGTCACACTTAAGGAAGCACCTAACGAATGTAATAAAAGCCATCAAGTAGTCTGTCTTATATGGAAATAGACACACTGCAGTACGAAGAGCTCCTTTATTTGTAAGAAAAATAATGATCCAAAAGTAAAGAAAGCAATCTAGAACAAAAAGCATTTGCTTTCATTGTTGTTCTAAGCTGCATAAGTGAGACCCATTCTCTATTTTTAAAATAATGTTGATTCCTTTTTGTTTTTTTTTCCTTCTGATTATTCATTCTTGCAGTCAAATCTCAAATCAAATTTTACAGGAATAATTATCTGGCCTTTTGGTCACTTATCTCTCTTTTCTCTCCTGCCCAAGTACTCCATTTTTTAATTTAGCTTTATCAAAGTGAATCGAGCTGTCAACTGTAAAAGAGTTAAGGAAAATAATCAAGCATTTCATTTCCATGTCTTAGAATGTTAAGCCATAATGTGACACTATTTTACTGTTTTCAGACTCAATGATAACACACAATGTCACCCGATAACAACAACACAAAAGTATCACGGCTTGATAAACAGATTTCTCATGATTTTCTTCCACATTTGGCATGTGATTTTTATCTGACCCATTCAAACAGCTCAAAAATAGGAAAGCAGTATTGTTAGGATTCTAAGTGTATTCTCTAAACTTTCTGCCTCTTTTATTCCTTTTTTTTCTTTTTCCAAAGATTTTTTTTCTTTTCTTTTTCAAATAAAATCTAAGAATCGTGGGACTTTATTCCTAAAAATTGATTGGTTCTATTTTGAGTGTCCAACATAAGGTATCTGAAAAAAGATGAAAAAGATGAAAAACAAAAACAAAAACAAAAACAAAACATTAAACAAAAAAACCCCAGCCCTGCTGACTGCTTATGTTTTGTTAATTGATGTCCTCTACGGAGTCTTGAACTGAGAAATCTGAAATCACTTGTTTAAGATCTGAATTTCTGAAGTGTTTTCAGGCTCTATGTTTCAAGTTGTCTATTACATTTGTGAAAAATATACCGATGTAGTTATTTACAAGATTTACTGTTGGATAATAGAAGACCATACAAGATTAAGTAAGTAATATCAGGCAACTCAGTAAGCCAGTGCCAAGACAAAAAAACTTAAAACCCTTTATTTGATCTAGGTATAAGATCACATGGAAGAAACAGACAGGCACAGACTATTAATTTGTGGCTCCATGGCTGGTGTCACCAACAGAGTTTTGGGTTTTTCGATAATGGGATAATGGTGCATTTACCACCACTCTGGGCAACATGTTCATGTGTTTCATGACCTAGTCGTAAAAAAATTTCTTCATTATATCTAGTCTACCTTATATCTGGTCTACCATCTTCTAGTTTAAAGCCAATACCCGTTGTCCTAGCGCAACAGGCCCTACTAAAAAGCATGTCCCCATCTTTCTTATAAGCCCCCTTTACTGAAAAGCTCACTGGAGCCTTCTCTTCTCCAGGCTGAACAACCCCAAGTTTCTCAGCCTGTCCAACCCCAACTCTCTCAGCCTGTCCTCATAGGAGAGGTGATTCAGCCCTCTGATAATTTTTGTGTCCCTCCTCTGGACCTGCTACAACAGGTCCATGTCTTTCCTGTGCTGAGGACTCCAAAGCTGGACACAGTACTACAGGTGGGGTCTCATGAGAGCAGAGTAGAGGGGGAGAATCACCTCTCTGGACCAGCTGGCCATGCCTCTTTTGATGCAACCCAGGATGCAGTTGGCTTGAATTATGAGAAGAAGTGACTTAGTGACCCTAAACTGGTACTGTCTGGGTGAAAAGTATCCACACTACTGAAAATACTTCAGACATAAGGGTGAAAGTAATCTCTAGACTAGTATATTTGTTCATACATGCTATTTACTACCCTATCTGTATGTCACAGTGTCATGTGCACCAAGATGGAATCATGAAAATACATAAGTGACTTAGCCGATCTCACCTAGACTTGTGAAAGAGAAGTTCAGAGAGGCCTGACCTGCAGTAACAAATTGCAAAATCCAAAAGAGACTGAGCCTACATATCAACAGCTACATACAACTTCAGCTTCAGATCAGAAGTTGGAGCAAATAACTCTAAAATAAAAAAGTATCAGAAAGTTAATAGCTTTTATACTTTGGTCACTAAACTTTCCTTCCAGTAATTCTTGCCTCAGTGGTGAAAATAATAGTTGGTTTTGATCTCATGTCAGTTCAGGAGACAGGTGCCAGCCAAACAACGCAGAGGATTTCACTGTTTTCAGTTTAGGAAAACTGAAGGAAGATCACATGCTGGGCAGGAGAGCATGAAGTTTGTTTGATAAGATTCCATTAAAGTGAGCTGACAGCAAGGTTAGAAATGAACTGGGAAAACCTCACCTGGGTAATATCTGGGAAAGAAACAATCAGTTTGACATTTCCCAGGTTAAAGATTTCACATTATCAAAATGGAAGTCAAGTGTTCCTTTTTAAAGGCAGCACAGACGATACTGCGATCATTCTAACTCATTCTGGACTGAAGAAATCATTTTTTTTCCTATCATGAACATGACAAATGAAGAGTACTAAAATTACACTAAATATTGTAAAAAGTATTGCTGTAAGTGCACTGTATCTTGCCTTGCTGTATTACGATATTCAAAGACTGATTTCAGTGTTAAGCTAACTCCATTGCTGATTTTTTAAAAATTTTAAATATTCTGTCATATCCTCATTAGCATCTCATTACTAAGCAGTTAGCTAAGGAAAAGGACAAAGAAGGAAAAAGAAAATTAGATGCAACACTATAGGGCATATTTTCACCTTGATGAGCAAGAGTAACTCATTAGGGGTTACTGAAAGTCATATACATGCTTCAGAAGAAAAATGCCCTCAAGGTATTTTGAAATTATTAAAATGTTAAAGCAACAATATTGATTTTTTTATATAAAAGCGTAATTTATTAATACCAGCTAGGAATACATGTAGGGAAAAATCTATACAGACAAGAGAAAAATAGTTAAGCAGTTAAAGAATTGCTTCCTTTTTTTCAGTGGTGGTGCGAGAAAGAAAATGTGAGAATAAAATAACACTGGAAGTTGAAAGTTGCAACGGTTAAATGAATACATAAATTATTAACAGTTTCTTCACTGCTATACTGTGACTTCTGAATATTGTCTCATATTCCTTTTTGGAGGGAAAGAAGGAGACGGGGTTTGAGAGAAACATCTAAGAACTGACTGAGTCCCAGGCAAAATGCATATGTGATCTGACTAGGTACAAACTGAACCCTCTGGAAATGAAACAGTACTGCATTAAGGGTTCAATCACAAAAGGTGCAGCCTCCATCAACCATATGTGTGCTTCAGTGCTCTGCTGGAATAGAGACAAAATGTGCAGTGCTTGGCAGGATCAGACCCAAACTCCCATCACACACACATACACACAAACACACATACATGGACAAGTTATTTCCTCTACATTCATATTTTCATTGAGTAAACTTTGGATTGTGAAGTTGTTTCTAGTTTGCTAGTCACAGACTGACTCAAATGCTAAAAATTCCATCAAAACCAGAAAAGCACTGTCATCAAAATAGCTTCTGTAACAGAAAACACAAAGAAGCTCTGTTTCCCACTCACTACCACTAACTTAGCCTTACGGAGAAACTGAAATCACCCTCATCAGTTTAAATTCATTAATAGGGTAAATCCCTGAACGGCAATCAGAAACATAGATTTGGGATCTGGTGAACTGTATTTTTATTCACTGATACTGCCCTCTGAAATCTGCATTGTTTGTACTGTTTGGGTATTCTCAGCTCCAAATTACCAGTGCTAGAACTTTCAGAACTGGCATTTAGAAAGAAAATAGCATGACTTGTTCTGACGGATGAAACATTCCTGAAAGAACCAGTACTTATGGGTGAATGGCCATCAGGTACACTCTGTTGAGTTGCAGTGCCTTGTTAATATACATATGTTTCCTTTCTCAACTATATATTCCTGAGCAGACATAGGATTGTCCTACAGTCTGTTTAGGAGTTTTCTCCTGTTTGTTTTGCTAGGACACCATGGCCACAATGCATTTGCAGTAAATGCTGTCTGTTTCACAGAATTCGTCTTGAAGTCTTAAGTATCTGAGATCAACTGGAAGACCTCCTCAACAGAAGCAGTGTGTGACTTAAGGATCAAATTATGTTTTATTCTTCTTAATTTGTGAAAATGTTAATGGTCATCACACAGAATTGTGTTATCGCACCAAAAGCAAAGGCTGCTGAGACAACTTGTTGGGTATCAAAAGTGACAATCTGGCAGCACTGGATTCCCTCTGTAACCAGAAAGGAGGAAAATCTCTAGCTGCATTTAAAGTAGTAACATTTTGATGCCCAGTCACATGTTTGGATCTTGCCAAAGCCATGCCGCTAGTGCAGCTGCCCTTCCACAGAGAGATCTCCAGGGACATCAAAGTATCAGTGTGCAAGAACATGATGATAAAACTAAGACAACATTTTTAATTAATTAAATTTTTAATTATACAAAAGGACCTACAATAGCTATACCAATTACAGTGAACTAAGGAAAATACAAAAGTCAAAATGAAATCATCATCATCATCATAATGTATAATATTTTATAATTTTTATGTGCTGCGATTTCAGACAATTCAAACAAAAACAATGCAAAGTAGACAATGGGAATAAAAATAAGCTATTGGGAACACAGAGTGAATGCTGCTCTGAGCCAGGAAACCATCACTGTTAAACAATGACATTACTAACTCAAGCACTGTTTCAATAGGCCCAACGACAAAACTCCCCCTGCAGATTGCAATTCTGCATTCACCTCATTAGTCAAACAAATATCATGTCATTTGATGGTGGAATACTTCCGTACCTTCAAGGATAATCTTTTATGCACTACCATGTTGTAAAACTTTTTAAATTAGTGCTGGGTAAGGCTGGAAGAGGTCCTTAGTTCTACCTCCCTGCTTAAAGGCAGAACCAATCATGCTTAAGCCAAATTAAGTCACACTTTAAATAAAGTTTCATAAATGGGAAATACATGTTGGATCCATCATTTTGATTTAGTAATCACTTTGATACCAATGAAACCCCAGCATTTTTGTGAATCAGCAAAGAAACTCTTGGGATAGGCAAATAATGTTCTTCACTCACGTGACTAAAGAAGCCACTAATGCTGTCCACAGGAATAATGCAATTGACTGTGTGTAAAATCACAGTGGTGACAGTAGTGAAGTCTAGAAATAACTGGCTTGAAATAAGCTAATTGGGGTGCCAGCTGCAGTTTAACAGAGTTTAATGTGTGCTTTTAATGATGAGCTCTGTGTTGTCAAACCTGTATGGTAACAAATAAACTTCAGCTTCGTAGTCTCTAGTTTTCTTAGATGTTTCTCTAGCCACTTTGCATTGCAATCAAATTTCACAGTGGGGCAGGCTGAGGGCAGTGAAAGGGATTATGAGGCACCAGTAATTAGGTATGTTTTTTCTCATAATTCCATAATATATGTAGGAGAAGACTGAATCCAGGCTGAGTAACATGTCATTATCTAATTTATTTGCACCCTTTAATAGCAACTTCAGTATGCAGATTCTTACAAAACGTGTGAAAAAGAATTCTGCAAGTAATCTGTTCCCCAGAAAGCACATGGCCTTAGAATGCTGCCTGTCCTCCTCCTATTTCAGTAAGTTTGAAATCTACTCTTCAGCTGAAGATCTTTCACAGATCCTTTTCTACTTCTTTCCCTGTGTGAGCGGACTAGAATCCAAATCAAAAATAATCTGTATTCATTGTTAGTGGTGGCTTAGAGAATATTTACACATTCTCAATTTTAGAAGGACTATATTTAGTATTCATTATTTTTCAAATGTGAATACGATTCGTAACAATGAAAGCCAAAAAATCAGGAAGAAGGAATTTTTTTATTTTATTAGGAAATCTAAAGGAGAGGTCTATTATATTTAGATCATGTAATTATTATTTTTATGACAAGCATAAGGTCATAAATATCAGGTCATTAGTTTGAAAAGTTTAGCACCAGCTCAACGCTAGTTCTTGGCCTGAGTATCTTTTTTTTCTATTTTTATTCTAAGGCATATGAGAATTTGTGGCACGCAAACAATAAGCAAAGGAAAACCTAAAAAGAGCTGTCATTTGCCAAGCATCTTGTTTTGAGAAAAGGCAATTCAATCGCCTTTTTTGGAAATGGAAAGGTGAACAGAATTTAAAGCCTTCAAAAAGGCACAGTCTAAAATTATAATGATTAGCACTAGGGAGTATGTTAGAATATTACTCCTGCTATGCCAGTTGGCATGCAAGACTTCCACTTAGCAGTAAAGAATGTTGCTAATGTGCCTCAAGTGTTTCTAAATTCAAATTAAATACCTTCTCTTTCTGTGTGTATGCTGGGACCATTATTTCACGGCTTGAATAGATCAAACTATGTTACTATGGCTGCTGTGCCCATCTTGATGCATGGACAAGAATAACTAGGATAATTTTGGAGGTTTTTTGACTCAGGGGTTTTTGACTTGGTATTTTTACTTTATGAAAGAGCTTACCAGTTGAAAACTATGTATTAACAACAATAAGAATTACAATGTCAGGACAGGTTAATAACTGTTCATGTCTAGAACGCTGCACATATGTGGGATATATCAGAAATAGAAGTAAACCCAACAAATGCATGTCATCTATGGCATAGAATTTTTTTAGTAAATGTTAATTTTTTTTAGTAAATGTAAATATTGTATTTTTTTTTTAGGAAATGGGAAATTGCTGTTTAGTAATCATTTGAGAGCCTTGTTTTGCCTTTGCAAATTCAATTTTTCTGAGTATTCATATCTTGGTTTTCTTAAAAAAAAAACTTAAAACTGAAAATATTTTCTCTATTTTGAGCTGGTTTAAAAGCTATGATTTTCAGAACATATTGAGAGCTTCCCACTCAGTGCTACTCCATTTGAGTACAGAAAAAGACAGACATCCAAAATGACTGCTTACCTGTGAAAACCCAGGCAAGAAATCTCTAATATTTCCCCGAGTGTTCTTTAACCATTTGCTTTTGAAATAGTTCATAGCTATTAATAACAATTCAAATTGCATCACTAAATTCAATAGACAAACACTGATCCTGCATTCAGCACCCAAACTGGAAGCTGGAGCTTGTCTGTGAGAAGGTGTCAGCTCAGAAAAGGCTAGAACCCTAACTGTGCCATTTTGTGGTTGAGTCATGAGGAGAAAGAGTTTTCTTTAGTCGTCTGTTCTCTCTCCTCTCTGAGTAAATATAAAATGGTATGGCAGACTCTGGCAGTAAGAAAGTAATTTCCCTTTCTGTTTATGCAGTATGTAACATTTTGTCTTAACATATATTAGCACAAAGCCTCGTCGTTAAAAGCAGCATCTTCATTCACCTCTGTCAGTGCTTCCTAGGACTTTTCAGCAGGGGGAGACACTGCGGAAAGCTGATCTTGCTGGCTTGCTTTTCACTTTGGTTTGAAGGTCAATGAAGATACCTTGTCTAATTTGACTAATTTGGATTCCTTTGAACAGCCCAAGTGCAGAAGTTTAACTCATAATCAAATGCTGAGATCACATGTTCTGTATAAAACACAGTGGGTGGGGAGAAATATGAACCAAAAAAAACCTCCAGTCAAAAAAAGAATTGTGTATGACTAAGGAAGAAAGATGTGAATATGAAACAAATGTTATAGGACTACACAGAAAATAACTCTAAAGGAAACAAAAATACCTTAGAAGAGACAGAATTTGTCTTAGGATCATCAGTATTTAAGATTCGGCATTTTTTTTCTTGCTTTTTCTTCCTTTGACTTTAACAGGTTAGTCCGAAATTTTGCAAGCTGATTGTCTTTTGATACAGAAATTTTTGGAGTTTCAACAAAAGAGGTCCAATAGATGGACATGAAAAACTTACATTCTCAAAAGTGTTTTTTTGTTTGTTTGTTTAACCTTTACTGTGCATGTACTCATTCAGAGGTGAAACAGTTCATGGGTAGCTGGGGTGCCAAGCACTGCAAGTAAGATCTGGTACCAGCATTGCTCTGTGTACCAGTTCCCAAAGGGCACAGAGACACACAGGGAATCAGTGCGCTGGCATCAGAAAATCTCTTGAAAATTTTTCTGAACTAGGAATAGAACACAGTAAAGTAAAAAGTGTGGGAATCATCACATAATGATAGAGAGAAAGGTTAGCTAAAAGAGACAGACAAATTACCAAGGACAGAAAATGTGATCCATGTGACCTAAATGCTTGAGTCCTCAATAAGGTGTTAGAAAAAATTGTGAAACCAATGAAGAAAGTGTCTCTTTGCAAGCCTCTACAAGGAAATCGTCTTCCCTTCCAATTCTTTACTTAATCTTGTTCCACAGAGTTTGATAATTTACCAATATCATCATTTGCTCACTCAAACTCAAGGGGCAAAGGTTATCTATTGTCTCTAAATGTTGGCATCATGTATCAGCATTTTCCACTGACTTCTATGCAATAAACATTTTCTGTTTACTTTGTCAAAACCCTAGGAAATTACACTTTCAGAACATCATCATTATTAAAGTTAAAAAGTCACATTCTTAAGAGAAATTCCAGGATTAAACTTGCATATGTAACCCCTATTTTCTACACTGTTATATATATAATTGTAATTTTGTTCTTAAATGTGTGATCACATGATTACATGATTGCATGTAATTGCATTAATATAAGCTATTTTTTCCAGTGATTTGTCTCATTCTGTTCACAAAACTGATATCGCCTAATTAATAAGCATTTGCGTATGTTTTGCTGCTTCTAATTTTTTGTGCTTTGTTTTTGGTTTTGCAGAATATTGTACATGAAATTGTTCAGTTTATATGACTATTTATTTTCTTCTCCTTGTCAGCAGACGTTTTTAAAACCAAATGTTTCTCATTGACACATAACCTTTTGTTCTAAAATTATCACTTCACTCCATTCTAGTTACCTTCTGCATAATTAAACAATGGCTTCAAAGTTGGAGTGAAACAACATTTTCCAGCACTATAAGAAAAAAAGCACACTCCAAAACTTACAAGACAGAACGGAGTCAGGCTGAAAACATCTTGCAAGAAAACCACAAGTTTCCTCACACATGTGCCAGAACCCACACTATGAAGCAGAAGGCTATACTCTAGGAACCTTCAGTGATTTTTATATTTTTTTGTAAATATGGAAAGCCATAGTTTGGGGTTTTTTATTATTTATTATACATAGCACCTACTACTACAATAAAAAAAAATCTGTATTAGTCCTGATATTCACTCACACCCCCCTATCAGAAGCACTCTCCATAAAGACTAGAATCATCCAGTGCTGATTTTGTCTATTTTAACTTTTTCTTTTTTTTCTGTAGCAATTAGTTAGCCATTTGAACATGAAATTTGTAGGAAAAATGAAATTATTTTCATTGTTACATTGAAAATAAATAAATCTCATAGTCATTTATTTTCCAGAGGGTCTGTACCAAAAGAACTGAAGTTCATTTGAAAGCGAAAGCTTTACAAAATAACCTTCAGTGAGTAGCGGTGCCTTTTATTGTCCTATAGGAAATCCGTTTTGATTTGACGGAATGATAAGCCTTTGAAAACTGTGGACTGAAAATACACAGTAGACTTTTTGCTAAGCTCATAAAGTGCCGAACTGAGAAAGGATTCACTGTACAGGAATAAGAGCTAAATTAGCTGTGTATTGAAAAGTCTTATCAAACACAATGCTGTAAGTCCTTGGCAGAACTTGTGTGCTAGCAAAGGGCTTCTGCACACTTTGTCAGGTACTCCAGAGAGATCACCATTCTGATGTGCTATCTCTTCAGCATTCATTGGCTGGTCTGAACTTTAAACCATATCTTACAGGAAATCTGAAGAATAGTTATGTTTTTTTGTTGGAAGAGGCTAATTATTTGTCTTTTCTTTCAGGTATCTTTCTTAAAGAGGAAAGAGGTTTCACACGAAGAAAGCACTTAGAAGCAGCTGTAGCCGATTCTTTAGACAGTGTTTATATGTATGATTAGCAATAATAGAAAAGTACAGTTTTACACCGACTTTATTTTTGCACATGTGCATCCCTTTGCACATGTGCATTGTGTGTGAATTTCCTTCATAAGGAGAATTGCCTGGTTTCCAGTGTATTTGGGTGCCACAAACAAGTAAATATATATATATAAAACAATACCCAGAGTGAAATCCACACTGAACTGATGAAGTTAGTCAGGCTTAGCAAAATTTGTAATGGATAAGATTTTTTCTTTCCTCTGGGTAGCAGACAGTTTGCACAATTTTAGGCTGTTACTAATAAGATTAATTTTCTGTCACATTATCAACTTCATTATCTGTTTTTCCTGGGGAACTGCAACTTACAACCTATTACGTCTTAAATATTGCTAGCCTTTCCTTTGAACTAGATGGCATTGGCTTGAGAGGAGCTTTTAATTCTGCTAAAGCCATGTGCTTGGAACAAAAGTAATGTGACAGATCTACTGAAACTTATGAATGAATTATTGCTGGAACATACAATACTTGATTTTGGCACTTTAATATCAATCTTTTGGCAGTATAGCTGCTGCAGATAAAAAAAGTGTGTCTCAGCTTTTATTCTTATTCATGTGTTGACCTTAAATTACCCCTTTTCCCAGATGGCCAGTCATCTCTCAGTTCTGAAATGCTAACTGGCACCATTATGCTTGTCATATTAACACAGACCTGTTCTCCTTAAATTCTGTACCATATGAAGTGTTTTGGGACTATGTGCCAAAAAAATTAAAATAAAAAATTAAAGAACAGAGATGTTCTCTGCTTGGCAAGGAGAGGAAGAACATAAATTATTATTACCCCATAACATTATTACCCCAGAGCTTTTCAGTATATTGTTCTCTCACTATTTGTTTTATTTAGATTTACTCAAATGAAATCAACTCTACTGTCATAGGGAAACAAGGCTATCACTTACATTCTTCTGAGTACAATTCATCAATCACTGTACAAAATTGAGACTGACAGAAAAAATACTTATGTCCCAAACATATGCTTGGGCAATCTTGGCCTCATGGTTGAACATAAACTCTCTAAAATGCTTTAGAGAGGAAAAAGAGTCCTAGAAAAATGCAGAAAATGACATGGTGAACACATTATGCCGAAGGGCTTGACAATAGGAGAAAGTGTTTGCCTTCAGCAATATCACTACATTCTTCACTGAAAAACAACCTAGCCCACAGTCTAGCTAAGGAGCCTTTTCCACTCATCCACAGATAGCAAAAGAGATTGAAGTGGAAAGGACTTCCTTTGCAGTATACTGTATATATTACAACTTCGGATTGAAATCCTTTTCTGAAAAGCATACCTTCACCTGATTATGGTCTAAGTAATACATATAGTGCCAGCTTCTTTTTATGGGGAGCATTTTTTTTTTCATTTTCTGCAATTATGAAAGGTTCTGCACACACAATTTTTCCATTTCATCTCTCCAGTTGCTAAGACATTTAGACTTTTTAAGAGGGGAGGATAAAGCAATTTACAAAGATTTCTTTTTATACATGCAAGTATTCATACACACACACACATACAGACACAGAGCTTTCTCTTTCTTTACATGTTACTCTTAATTCTCTTTTTTTTAAAATTTTTCTTCACTTTGTTTTCTTCTCAGTTTCAGGATTCACCTCGTTTTCTAACTTACACTTTGAAAACCTATTCATCACCTTCCAGAATTCTGCTCTTCTTTCCCTCTATTATTTCTTCAGCCTACTTTTTCGTATGTTGTTGTGAAGAGAGGAGGACTTCACATGGATGTCGAATATGTAGAGGTTTTGCATGAAAAATAGAACATAGCAAAAATGCTTTATAGATTATAAAAAAAATAAAATATTTCAACAAAAACTTGTAAAAACTTGCAAAAATTTGTATTTACATAAATGCATTTTGAAATGAAAACATAATCTTAATTTAGCACAATAATAACAAAATACAGGGGAGAAGAAACAGTCCAGGAGGTTCCCGGAGTGTGTGGAAGATAACTTCCTGAAACAGTTTGTGTCAGAGACAACAGCTAAGGTGCCCTGCTGTTACGCCCTGTTGTTTGTGAACATAGAAGGACTTGTGGGTGATGTGACAGTTGGAGGCCCTCTTGGGCGTAGCAATCTTAAAATCACAGAATTTTCGATTCACAAAGTAAGGAAAGGAGTCAGCAGAACAGCCACGTTGGACTTCTGGAGGGCAGACT
>VYZM01023771.1:115278-137944 GCA_013398915.1 Dromas ardeola | reverse complement strand
GATCACCTCCCTTGACCTGCTGGCAACACTCCTCCTAATGCATCCCAGGATACCATTTGCCTTCTTTTCTGTAAGGGCACTTTGCTGGCTCATGTTCAACTTGGTGTCCGACACCAGGACCTCCTGGTCTTTTCTGACAAAGTACTCTCCAGCTGATCAGTCCCCAGCGTATAATGGTGCATGAACTGATTGTTCCTCTGTGGGTGCAGGACTTGGCACTTACCCTTGTTGAACTCCATGATGTTCCTGTCAGCCTTTTTCTCCAGCCTGTCAAGGTCCCTCTGGATGGCAGCANTGGATGGCAGCACAAGCCTCCAGTGTATCAGCCACTCCTCCCTGTTTTTTTGTCATCAGCAAACTTGGTGAGGGTGCATTCTGTCCCATCATACAGATCATTACTGAAGATGTTGAACAGGACTGGATCCAGTATTGACCCCTGGGGTACATCGCTAATCACTGACCTCCAACTAAACTTTATGCCACTGATCACCACTCCCTGAGCTCAGCTGTTCAGCCAGCTGTCAGTCCACCTCACTGTCTGCTCATCCAGCCCATACTTCATCAGCTTGTCTTTGAGGATCTTATGGGAGACAGTGTCAAAAGCCTTCCTGAAGTCTAGGTAAACAATATCCACTGCTCTCCCCTCATCTACGAAGAGTCATTTCATTGTAGAATTTTATCAAGTTGGTCATGCTTGACTTCCCCTTGGTGAATCCACGCTGACTGTTCATAGTGATTTTCTTGTCCTTCATGTGCCTGGAAATGGTTTCCAGGACTAGCTGCTCCATCACCTTAGAATCTTCAAATTGTAGAATGGTTTAGGTCAGAAAGGACCTTTAAAGATCATCTAGTCCGACCATCCTGACATAGGCAGGATCATCTTTCACTAGATGGTCTTGCTCAAAGCGCCATCCAACCTGACCTTGAACGCTTCCAGGCATGGGGCATCCACAACTTCTCCGGGCAACCTCTTCCAATGACCCACCACCCTCACCTTCCCAGGGATCAAGGTGAGGTTGAGTGGCCTGTAGTTTGCTGGCTTCTTCTTCTTGCCCTTCTTGAAGATAGGAGTGACATTTTCTTTCCTCCAGCCTTCCAGCACTTCTCACAGTCACCATAATCAATCAAAGATTATTGAGAGTAGCCTCTACAATGACATCAGCCAGCTCCCTCAGCACTCATGAATACGTCCCATCAGGACCCATGGGCTTATGTGTGGTCAGTTTGCTTAAGTATTCCCTGACCTGATACTTTTCCACCAAGGATGCATCTTCCTTGCTTCAGACCTTTCCACATTCTCTGGGACCTGTGATTCCTGAAGGCCAGTCTTGCTAGCAAGGACTGAGGCAAAGAAGGCATTTGGTACCTCAGCCTTTTCCATGTCCTGTGTCACCAGTGCCCTTGCCCCACTCAGCGGTGGGCCCACATTTTCCCTAACCTTCCTTTTTCTGCTTATGTACTTAGAGAATCTCTTCTTGTTGCTCTTGACATGCCCCACCAGACTCAACTTCAGGCCTTGGCTTTTCTCACTACATCTCTGCATGCGTGACCAGTGTCTCTGTATTCCTCCCAGGTAGCCTGGCTCATCATCCATGCCCAGGCAGAGCCCATGCATTCCAGCTGTGGTCTCACACAAATCACAACTCCACCTCCACATCTTCCTGGCCTGTGCTTCCTAAAGAGCCTGTATCTCTCCATTGCAGCTACGCAAGCCATCACGCCCTCTCTCTGTGATCCCAACAAGATCATAGCCCTGCACAGAGGTGTCTAATTCCTTGTGTTTTTTCCCCATGCTGTGCATGCATTAGTGTCCAGGCACTTCAGAGAGGCATCTGGCATGCTGATTTCCCACAAAGGATCTGGAAGGTTTCCCTATAATAATGCCTTGAAAGAATTTCCTTGCTTACATAGAAAAGCTTGAGGTGACCCCACATAAGCCCTGTTTTGTTGATTATGTGTTTCCTTTCATTCATATCACCCCAGGTGCCCTTTGTTTGTCAGCCCTGTCGTTCACTCCCTTTCAAGGCTGCTGGTAACTCTGTCCCTCCCCATTATTCCTAGTTTAAAGCCCTTTGAATAAAGATTGAATTTAAAAAGATCGGATACTGTATTCTGCAAAGAGAGGAAAATAGAAAGAAATGTACTGTAATTCTTTCTGCGTAGTTTTCTGCATGCTATGTGTTTCCTGGTCTTAAAAAGAAATAAAACGGATACTGTAAAAGGTGGACTAAAAGCATTTCTTTGATCTGCAGTCCTTCAAGACTTTTCGTAGAGCCAGCTCTGGCTCTGGAAATGCCAAAGAGAACAAGGTGTAAATGCAGCAGGGAGATGGAGCTAATCACGGCAGAACAAATCCGTGTTTTACAATATCAGTGGTTTGTGTTGCAAAAGCCAGAGCTCCAGGAGGTATCTGGAGAAGCTGTGACAATTCACACAGGCTGACAATCTTCTGCTGCAGCTCAGTGTTAGCCGCAGAGTCAGTGAAAACAGCTGTTGC
This sequence comes from Dromas ardeola, assembly GCA_013398915.1. Taxonomy (NCBI): domain Eukaryota; kingdom Metazoa; phylum Chordata; class Aves; order Charadriiformes; family Dromadidae; genus Dromas; species Dromas ardeola. The sequence continues at coordinate 135,447 of VYZM01023771.1, read as the reverse complement.
TAGCCTGGGACCTCTCTGTTCCCCCATGAAGTACTTGCACGTTAGATGAAAAACAGGAGAGCTCTTTACATCTTACTACTGGCCTTGTCATTCTATTGTATGCAAAATACTTGGCTCTTACATGTTTCCTATTTGAGATTTTATTCTTCAAGCCTATAAAGTAGTGAAATAACCCTTGTTCTGCACCACTGAAGTCAGTGGAAACTTTGCGGAATGTAAACATAAAATCAAGTGGGTGATGAATTGGCATCATGCCATTTTCTGAATTTTGGCCATCTCTCAGTATTGCAGGCTGTTGAATTTAGCTTTTTGCAAAACACAGAAATGCAGTCTTCATTAAAGAGATTTATTTTTTTCTAAGGTATGCTGCTGTTACGGAATTATCATCTCTTAATGGTCTTCAAAGAACTAAGAGCCATCTCAAATCTTTTAACTGCTCCAAATGCAAGGCACATTCAGTTGACCGTGTCTTTTGTAACTTAAAGACATACAAAGAAATTGTTCAGTTTTAAATTAATTGTGTTTAAGCACCTGAAGTACCAAATCTCCTAAATCAAAAGACTTGGGATATATACCAAACCCTAACAATGACAATACACTCAGCTGCCTGTGCTTCTTCCCTGCAAAAAGGGAAAAATTTACAAAAATGGACAGATGGAAGTTATATGAATTGATATATAATGAGAAGATCCTTGAAAACTGAATAGAATGGGGGAGAATGGAACCATATAGGTAAATACCTTTAAGAAAAGATGCAGAGCGAAAAGTTGTTACTCAATGTAAAAGTGCAAATGAAATAAAGTTGTTTTTAATGCAGGACATTGCCTAAATAACTTAACTTCCACAAAGATGCACTTTGACATTGATGCCATCGTTGCCATTTTCTGATGGACAGAGAAAACAAAGGCACGCAAAATTTATGAAAACATATGTTTGTATTAGCAGGATATAGGATATGCAATTAGTCTGTTGTTTTTGTTTTGATTTTTGTTTGCAGATTCTTTTCACAATTACTTTCTGGCTACTGCTTAGGCAACACCTCACTGAACAAAAAGCACTTCGGCTAAAAGAAGCTACTTTGTCTGAGGTCAAAGTTGGAGATGAAGAAAGTGAAGAAAAAGGTAAAGCCTTGTCCAATTCAGTCCTTCAGTCACGATAGAAGTTCCAGTTACTGCATTTCTGTAATGCTGAAAGCGATTAGCAAGATACCTGTTACTAGCTAAGGAAGATTACAAAATCTATGTGCGACTATCTTTCTGGGTATAAAAATAAAGCACTTTTGAACTTCAGAAATGCAAATAACATGAGAATTCTCTTTACTGTTGAACTGCAAGTAAATGGAAGATAATTAAAATGACTCAATTGAGAAATGTCATGATACTTCCAAATAATCAGTTTACTCCTGTGTCCCAACTCAAATGAGCAGATTAATTGCTGTAGGAGTTTAACCACAGGAGAAGAAGAGTTTACATAGGAAAAGTCAGTTGCTAAATTCCTTGGAATTTGTGTTTGCAGAGAAACACTTCTACGAAACCTGAAGTTCTACTACTAACTTCGATGGGAAAATAAGGATGTATATTTTCAGTGCAGGGGCTCATGCAATCAGAAGCATACCTGAGAGGAAAGTTTACTGCTGCAGTTTCAGCTCATCTAACCGGGCACATGTTCCCCCAAACCTTTCTTGCTCTTTTCTGTCTCTCTGGATGTTGATCTGAACAAGTTCAACTCACTGAAATGGGAGAAAGCCAGCCCGGGAAGCAGTGATGTAGCACTCTGTTTGAGTTTGTCTCAGTAAAATGTCTGATCAGTGTCAGAGCTGGACACTGCAAGGATTTGCAAGTGAGGAAGGAGTCTGAGAAGGGGGATGGTGAGTGGGACAAAAGGAGCAGGAAAGCCTTTTGGTGGTGAAGTCTTGATATTGTTCTCAAGGTGAAGAAAAGCATTACAGCTACGTGCTATGAGTTCGACAAGCCCTGCTCTCTGGATACTTGCTTATGTGTACTTGCTACTGGGGGAACGCTTACCCTGCCCTCCACAAGCCTCACAAGGTTAATAACTGGGAAATCCTGACCTCTTCATAGGGCAAAAGCAGCTTGTCTTTTCTGCAATGGCTCAGGTACAGCAGAAGAAGCTGGAAAAGTGGTAGTTTCTGTGAAGAACAGCAGTGTAATAGGGCAGCACTTATATTTTTTTAAGCTTTTTTGGTTTTATGTTAATGTTTTCTCTTGCTTGTGGTTTTTGGAGGTAACCGCAATATTCTCTAAAGGATGAAACTCAAGATGAGAGGTTCAAACTCAAGATGAGAGTTTAAACTTTAAACTCAAGATAAGAGCTTTCTGGTGGTGCTGGTGGTTTCTTTGTTTTCCAGTTTAAAATGTTTCTTGCCTGGGAGTATAGGTTTTGCCATGGCAAGTGTTTTGACTGTTATCCATTGTACAACCCTTAGGCTCTAAATTTCTACTACAGCTGCCTGCATTTCAAAATGAAGACGGATGTCTGGTAAGGACGTATAGCTATGCACCGTATGGCTCAAGGAGCAGGTTGAAGCTCATATGAAGTTAAAACTCTTTCCCCTGCTCTGGAGGCATGTAGTTCAGAAATACAGTCTCTTGTGAATATTGTGGTTTAAGTTTCTGTGTTGTGTGCAGAGATTTTACTTTCCCCCCATTTCAATTCTTACTAAAAGTCCCCAAAACAGAGGCCAAATGTGACTCTGTATTTGCAGAAGAGGAGTTGCAAGAGGGAGAAGTGGCTGAAGAACAGGAGGAGGAGAAGGAGGAGGAGGAAGAGGAAGAGGATGATGAGGATGAACAGGATATTATGAAAGTTCTGGGCAAGCTGGTGATGGCTATGTTCATCAAGTACTGGATTTACGTCTGTGGAGGCATGTTCTTCTTTGTCAGCTTTGAGGGTAGAATTGTCATGTACAAAATCATCTATATGGTACTGTTCCTCTTCTGTGTGGCCCTCTATCAGGTAAGTGAGAACTGTGTTAACTAAATTTTGTTCTTGAACACAATGGTTCATACCTTTAACTTGATAGTAAAGTAGATCCAAACAGAATTCATAAACAGTATGTTTGTTCTTTAGTTAGATACAAGATAATAAAATCATTTGAAGGGGTTAAGACTGATTTTCCTTTGGCTTTTGATTATAGTGACAAGCAAAGCGCACATAAATTAGATGCAGGCAATACACACCTCTGCTCTGGGACTCCACCCCACATCACCGCGAGCTTTGTAACCTGTGTGGGAAAGTTCTGTGCCTCTGCATGTCCTACATAGCCACCAGTTTTTGTGACAACTGGTCCACACAGCTTCCACACCGCAATGAGCATGGAGTCCCCTTCCTCCTCGACTATCATTACCTAATGGTGATGAAACTGAGTGACTGAAGCTGTCCCTGGCCTTTATGTCTGTGGCCATGTCCCAACAGACATTTTTACACAGAAGTCCATACTTGAGTGCATGTGTATCAGGAGTAAAAACTGTATCTCAAAGAACTGTGGCTGCTGTTGGGTAAGTGTTGTTTACTTCAGGCCAGCTAGGAGAAATAGTACTCTTAGTCTTTGCCAGTATGGTGTTATCAGTATTTTTGTCAGTGTCTTTGCCTTCAGATTGTTTCAACGTCTTTAGTGTGTGATTTTCAGGTGCACTATGAATGGTGGAGAAAGATTTTAAAATACTTTTGGATGTCAGTGGTTGTTTACACGATGTTGGTACTTATCTTCATCTATACATACCAGTTTGAGTCATTCCCTGGGTTGTGGAAGAACATGACGGGCCTGGATGAAAACAAGTAAGTATTTTCAATTAATTTCAGTTTTTCTTTGGACTTTTGAGTTCAGTCTGGTGGAATGCTCTAAAAGCAGTCTTCCTTCTTGTTTGGGAAAACATCATGAGACCATCATGAGACCATAGCTGACTTGGCTCAGCTCTGAAGCCATAGGTTTATTGGCCTAACAATAGAGATGAGCAAAGGCATGAGAGGTGCTCAAAGAGTCATATTTCATCTGCTGCCAAGGCCTTGGCACTGCTTCTGTTCCCAATACAGTGCCAGTACTCCTCTCTACCTCTGACCATAGAAGCAAGATCTGGGAAGAGATTAAGGGTAGATTTGCAGGATGTCTGGAGCTGGTGAAGGTAGACATGCTTTCCTGCTGATAAGGGGGGCTGTGTTTTTTCCTCTTCATGATGTGTTGGGCATTTCTCAACAGGAGCTTACATGAGAGGGTATATGCAATATGAGTCGATCTCCAGTGCAGGACTTCCAGTCAGAGCCAACTCATCTGGTTCAAGAGATTTATGGCAGGGTTGTTTCATTCAACTGTACATTTACAGTAGCTCTCTGCATTACTGAGTCCAAATGCAAGACATTCGCATTGTAAAACTTGCTGATTTGGAAGAATTTTTAAAATGAAACCCACATAACAAGTACCAACCCCTTATTTCCTATTGCAAATGATTTGTAATAATGTCTCATGTCAAGAAAAAGATTTTGGTGTGAAAAGATGGCTTAGCGGCTTACTTTTTTTTTCAGACTAGCAGACCTTGGCTTAAAACAGTTTTCTGTGGCTGAGCTATTCACACGCATCTTTATCCCCACCTCCTTCCTACTGGCGTGTATCTTACACCTTCACTATTTCCATGACCGGTTTCTCCAGCTCACTGATTTAAAAGCTGTAACCAGCAAACAGGACAACACTATTTACAGGTAAAGAAACAAACTAAATGGAGCTATGGATTATCTGTATGAAAATGGTGTTTCTTACTGTCTTGAAATGCTTGCTTTTCATTAAATGCTATTTTCCTTTGCTATGAGTACGTAGCTTTAAAAGAAGGTGCTCAGTATCCAGCACCCTGCTAAACAAACGACAACCAAAGTACGTTGGTATTCTCCCACTTTCCCCTACACACTGAAATTTTTCATTTTGGGGTGCATTTTCAAAGGTACTAATGGTATTTCTGTGTTTATCTCATTGGCTTTGACCTTTAATGGGAGGTAGATGCTTAATTGCTATGTGTGCCTTTTTGAAAGTCCTGTCAATAATAGGAAATATGACTTTTAATTTGGGTCACTTCTGTTTTTCAATATTCATTTTGAGGGACAAATGAAGACTGGGAGATCTTTGGCAAACGCCACATTTGCATTGGACAATTAGGCCTTTTTGTAAAGCTGAACATCCTAAACATGTGGTCACTTTTCAAAGTACTGACCCTTGGCTGTGCTAGCTCTTTGAGACATTCAGCAATCTCATCAAGAGGTTCATTAGCAATTTTTCATGGTTCTGGAACCTCACTTTTCCTGTGTTTGACTCTTCCTTATTCTCCTCCATAAAAACATATCTGGCCTAGGATTCTGCTCTAGGAGTATAAGAAAGAGAAATGGTTTCATAGTACATAGTGTCATACTATGCGATGACATTTACTCTAATTCTTTGGGGAAACTAATTCATTTAGACAGTATTTCTAGAGTGTTTGCCTGTCCAATGATAAGTGTAACTCAACCGTACTTCTGTGAATGGGGACTAGCTGCATAACATCACGTACACCACGGTGTGATGTGGAATAATGTCAGTTTATCTTAACAGAGAATTTTGCTTTAGGACTTGCTAGATTTACAAAAGCATTTCACATATTTTTCATGCATTCAATTTAATATGAAGTTATTTTACAGTGTATGGTACAAGTATGTTTGTGTTCCCTGTGATCGGTGCATGAGAATAAGCTCTACATTTATAGAATGCTTCCAGTTTCTGTATTTAAATAATTGCTAAAATTGTTTAATCAAATCAAACTTGACAAAATTTCCTAACAATGTTGTGGGTTTTTTTTTAACTTATATTTTTTTAATGGCTGTTTGCATAATACCTTTTCTTTTGTCTTTTCTTGAATTGCTAAATGTGATGGTAGATTCAAGGGCCCTTTGAAATGGCCTGTGAGCAGACTTCTTGTGCAGCAGCAAGGGCACGTTAACATCTCTGAAGTGGGCAGCCAAGCCCTGAAACCGGAGCTTTGATAGGTGTCTGAGCTGAAATGGGGGTTGTTCCTGGGTTGAGGCATTTTGGGGAGTGCATTACAGTTTGCAGTAATTGTGCAAGCTCTTTTGTAGCCCAAACACTTTGCACTTGTCCTGAGTAACATACAAACAGCTTCCTCCCTCCTAGTGCAATACAGTAGGCACAGAATTGACAAAAACCAACCCCAAGTCACTCCCAGGATTTAGATGGGTTCGTAGTACAGTACGCTCTGCCTGTGAAACTACCACTTGCAAATCTTTCTATTATACATGAAAGATACCAAAATATTACACAAATCTCCAGATATTGGCATGAAGGGCATCACTGTGACTAAGGTCACGTCATTCGGAAAGGACAGAACCACTGATACTGAAGACACAAAAAGTTTTCAGTGTCTTGTCGAGAGCAAAATATTTTGCCAGGAGTAAGTAGCCTTGAGATACAGTGCTGAAAGTAGACATTGGTTGTCACATCAGGCTTTTTAATGAAGTAAAGTAGCAGGTGAAGAGGATCATGTGATAGCATTAGCTTTTTTGTCTTGATGCTACAATGCTATTTTTTCAGTCAAAATGTGTACCAAGTTGTATTGAGCTGTCAGATAAGTAGCTAGGTATTTTTAACTCTTAAATGTAGCGTATGTGCTACAGTTGCCATTTTGCAGTGTTTCAAAATCAAAATTATCTCATATATCATTTGTTCCTCCTCAGAAACTTTCATGAGTCTGTCCAATATCCAAATCAGAACACTTTTTTCTGCTTTGTACTACCAGTAACACTGCCTGATGTGTGAAGATCCAGCTGTTTTTTCCCTTGATGCAATAAATCAGTACTGAGCATCAGCGGACTTTATAGGTCAAAGCTCAGCTGACATTTGTATTGATGATGCATAAAGCTGGGTAAGAACTAGCATATCAACCAGCGTCAACTTAGCAGTAATGCTAGCAATAGAAATAAGTTGCAGGGACAATTAAAACACAGATTAAAGACTCATATGTACATGTGCAGTTTTCTTACAAAGCCACTAAAACTTAATTTGCTTTGAAAACAATGGCATTCATTCAACAGCTAGTTTACCTTTCAAAACTGATTTTATGCTGCTTCTTTTGTAACAAACAAAAAATTTTAAGTAAGGGAAACAAATCTTAATTTGTTTGACTAAGCAGACAGAACTCAATCCTTTTAATCGCAAACTTGTTAAAACAGCCGGAACAGGTGAGAGCTCATCATGAAAGTTATAGGGAAAGCAGCTCCAGTTCCTCCATCTGCCTCTAAACTACCATGTGTGATTATGGTATTATGTTTGTGTCTAACTGAAGAGTCCTGTTAAAATTGCTGAGACTGTTCATGTATTAAGATGCTGCTTCACAAGAGCAAAGTTTGCAGAGAGAGTTCAAGAGTAAGGCTCTGCCAGCTGCAAATAGAGAGGACAAAAACTGGCACACTGGAAGTGGCAGAGCAAGACACTTCTCACTATTTATAAAGGTGATTTATAAAGGTAAATTTTACATCTGCCAAAGAAAGAAAAACCCTCTGATTAGGACTTCCCAAGCCCACTTCCTTGCTGTGCCATGAATTATGATATGGCAGAGATAAAGGCTGTGAGACAGATAATTTCTATGGTATGATGTTCCATTATAATCACATTTCAATAAAAAAAAAAAGCAGCAAAGTAGCTCTTTTTGAAAATACGCAGAATATTCTGTGGCTTACTTGAGATAAAGCAGTAGAGGCTGTTCTCACATTTTGGGGTCTATGAGAAGAACCTGCAGTTCTAACTGAAGTTGCATGCTGTCTAAACGTCGAAGTACTACATTTATCAGCTTCCTAGACTTTTCACTGCATGGTGTATGTTAAGCTTTCAGATTGTGCTTTGTTATGACAATGTGTCTCTCTTGGTAGGGAGGAAAGTGCATTTGTTCCTATTTAATGGTTTCCTTTTCTCTCTCTCTAATTCATTTCCCATTTTCATCTCATGCATTCTCGTGCTTTCATCTCCCACCTCATAGCCACGCCAAAGTCAATGGCCGTGTTTATCTAATAATTAATAGGTGGGTACTTCTATTCTTCGTTTTCTTTAAAACAAATATACCGTAACTTTTTTGTTATTTCTTAATTGCCTTAAAACAATGTTCTTGCTGCACAGTACTGTGAAGTAAGCAGGCAGAGAATGTTGTTCAGGCATGGTAGTCTCCTAAAGCTGGTGAAGCAGTTAATACATCTCTCCTGCATATGTATACGTTGTGAGTTCATCTCCCAGCTGGGAATTCTTCTCTTAAACTTTGCCCATGCCTCAATACAGGAATAATTGGTGCTATTTGTAATTGGCTGCAGACAACAGACTTGGTTGAGGAGGCTCGTTTCTCTACCCTTCGTTTGTGCATGGAAAGATGCATGCTTGCATGTGCACACATACAGACAGACACACAGACGCACGTCCCTGTCTTCCCCACAAGCACCTAAGAAAGGGAATTTGAGGGCCAGGTCAATTAAATTTGCAGTATGTATTATGAGTTTGTACAGACTGAGATTTCTCGATTCAGAGACGAAAATGGAACATGCAGTGCCCTGAAACCACTGCATGCTAAGGATATTAATTCATAGGCTGAGTTGGGTGCTGCAGTATCCAAACTACAAAAGTCCATATCGCCATCATTGTCATCCCTTTATAAATGTAATCTAGAAAACATTTCCATAAATTAGATTTCTTTCAAAATATTTGACTGGAGTAAATGTGGGCTTTGTTTAATCAGCTCCAAGAATAGAAGGACTTCTGAGTTTGTGTCACTACTGAACATAAAGAGGAAAGCCAAGAAAACTCCTTGTTTAGATATTTGTGACTACCTGCTCTAACAAGAACTTAATTTGTATGTCATGTTCACACTCCTTTTTCAAATGCCATCGCATAGTTTAGGCCAGGGTTCTTAAAAGTTCACCAGAGCTGGAAACATGGTCTGTAGGAAGCCCATGTGTCAGGGAGCAGCAAGGGCAGGCAGCTCGGCGAGGGCAGGCAAGCCAGGAGCTGAGATGCATGGCCAGGAGGCAAGGCTGGGCTTTCTCCCATGGGGAGACAGGAATGGGAGGGGTGAGGATCTGGTTCGCAGATGGTAACCAGGGTCAGCCACAGCCTGGGGAGCTCCCAGCAAGTCCATGGAGATGAGCCAGATGGGAGGTGAACACAGGGAATCAGTCTGTGTGTCGGGCTTCGTGCCAGGGAGGCATGGGAGCCAGCACAGACGCAGCTGCGATGCAGCCACAATGTAGGGGCAAGAGCCTCAGGGTGAAAGCAGCTCCCAAAGGAAGGAGAAGGATCCCTTGCTCCGAGGCTTCCTGGCTTGCATATATCCCATCACACATAAGTGTGGCCTTGGATGCAGGCGGCAAAGCCCCCTGCAAGGGCAGGAGAAGCTCTCAGGGCCCTGCCTATGGAGGTGTGGCACTGTGTGCTTGCTTTGAACCTTGCATGCCAAATATTCAGGAGATGGGTCACTGATGTTCTCCAGAGCAGAAAGCGTTCTGTTATTAGGGCTATGCATGACAGATACTCTAAGAAATTGTTTTGAGCCAGAAGGGTTCAAGCAATTCATAAACTGCAAAAAAAAAAAAAAAATCAAAGGCTAAAGAGGCTTCGTAATGCATCCAGTAAGTTGTTATTAATTAATGTTCTGGTCTAGCAAATTACAAATAGATGAAAGTACTAGGAGTCCAGCAAGGACATGGGGCATGTGCCTGATTTTAGTGCCTCTGAAATTGCTTGGATGCCTAAAACTAGATCTGCTAGTATACTTCTTGTTATTGATACCCTATTTAATGAATCTGGGGATAGGAAGTGCTCTCAGTTAAAAGTATTAGTGGCTGTTACCTTCAAGGCTTCTTGTCTGCATTATTATTTAGTTATTCCTCTTCCTAAGTATCAGACACAATACCTTTCTGTTATTTATGATAGTGTTCCACCAGTATATGCTTTCCAACTTGAAGTTACACTTGACTAGCTGTGAAGCCTGGATGGGTAGCTTGTCTTAGATATTTTAAACTAGTGCAGTTTTTAGATCCTAGTATCTAAATGTTGTCTGTTACATGATATCATCTGTAGTATCTGTAGTATAAGAAAAAAAACCAAAGAGGAACAAACACCATAGCAATAAATGAGGAGTCTGAGAAGAAAGATTCCTAGTAGACTAACTTTTTCAATAGTGGGCAGGGCTTTTTATGAAGCCTTGGTTCTCCTGAGCACATGGTCCAGTGCTCAAGCCTACTGATGCCAGTAGAACTGCACTGACATACTGAAAACTAAGCTCATGCTGAAGCTTTTTCAGGTATATATATTGCATGTACCCATCTTTATAACCCCATCACCTTCTGGATCTCCCAGATACGAATGGGAGTTATATGAATAAGAGAAAGATGAGTCCTCTCATACAAAATCCTATAGGGTTACTGTGTTTCTGTTCAATTTACACTGAGGTAAGTCAGTAAGTCCTCGATGTACACCAGCGTGAATGTAGGTTTTTCCGTTATAAAAGTCAGCTGGGAAGATATCTCGTTAAAATCAATGTAATTGCATGTGTGCAAAACCTGTCTGGTTGTATGGACACTTTCATTTCATCGGGCATTGCCTTTTAAATGGGCTCTGATGATTTATTGTAACCAAGAATCACCATAACATTCGAACTGAACTGAGAATTCATTCTCTCTTCTTTAGGCATGACCCTCCTGTTGGCACATTATTAGAGTTTTAGGTAGATATGCAAAGTTAGATTATGTCATTTTAGGCAATATTATTGTTTAGTCATTTTACAGAGATTTTAATATCTTTTTAGTATATACACCAGCTTAAATATGAAAATAAAGTGCATCAGACAAAAAGTCCTATTTTCAGTAGCCAAAGCTACTGAATATATCGTTGAGTATAAGAGATTTTCAGATTATTGGACACTCAGGTTCATCGCCCAATCCATGGTGAAGGATTTTAGTAGTCATTGTCATGATTGTATTTATTCAGTGAGATTATTTGGTGCTTGACTGTCTTGTTAAACTTCTACTTTTAAACTATCTTTTCTGCTTTTTGGTAATTGGTATGGTATTTCTACTTCAGGATTGTTTAGAAAAATTTCTGTAATTTTTCCCTCATTTGAGCCACCAAAGTTTCCATCTTGAAGAAACCGCAACTCCCGAATATATGAAAAATAATTCTGCTTGTTTGATCTTCTCTTTAACTGCTTAGCCTATGCCCTTATTTTTTAATGATCAGAGGATAAACTAGATTTTTAGTTTCTTGAACTGTAAAAATCCTAGTTAAAATTGTCAGAATTTCCTCTCTAAATGGCAGTATGCCAGAATTTCACATCATGAAAAATAAATCCCTGAGGTGGTACTGTAGCATATTAAAGTTACTTGCACCAGTCCAGAAACAGTCTAACAGATGCCTGAAAGTATGCTGAATGTAGTAATTTCAATAGCATAAATAAACATTTAGTGACCTGTTCATAAAGATATGCACTTGACAAAGGGAGAATTTATTGCAAGAGGTCGTATTCAAAGGGACTGCTTATGGCAGTAAGAGCTGTGCTCAGCAAAGCACATAGGATCAGAAAATTAAGAAAAATGGATTTTCTGGAAATATGGGACGTGAATCCCAACAGCACAGCTGAGGGAAAAAAAAAAAAGAAAACATCTGAAGCCATAAGACAATGTCTCTTTTTTTTCAGTAAAGAAAAGATATACACTGAATAAATCTCAGAAAGAAATGGCACTGTGGCAATAGAGAAATACCATTTCTGTGTAAAATCAGTTGTATCCCTGTTTTGATAGTCTGAAAATTATTAATAGATTTAGTAAGAAACAGTTAGAAAGCTAAGAAAAATTCTCAGTGGCATGTAGAAAAGAGAGAGAGAATGAATGGCACTATCAAAGACAGACATGATAAAATATACTGAAGCCACAGCCATGGAATTTTTGCTTTCGTTCGTTCCCAAACTTATAGCTGTAAGAAAATTTGCAAATTCCTTGGCTTCCCAGCTGCATCTTTCAATTGAAAGAAAGTGGAAATGCGTTTACAGTAATCAGTCAGATACTTGCAACGATTCAGCTGCATTACTGACAGCATGGTACAGCACTGACCACGTTTAGCACTGCTGTAAATAGGTCGCCCCCTTTCCATCTGTGCTGCAGTTCCGTGTTTCTTTATAGAACCGCCCTGTGAATGTCATGATGGCATGCTCTTGGCGTCAGAAGGCTTCTGCAGATGGAGTAGGAGAATGCTTTATGACTTGTGATGTAGCATGAGATATTTGTCGGTGACCTTCTTCTGTAACCCCTCTGTTCTCATCTCCCTTTTCTTTCTGTTCCAATTACTTTGAGCAGCCTCAAGAAAAAAATACCAAACCACCAAAATGAGTAAGTCCCCTATGAAGTCATGAAATGTTTCCTCTTAAACAATGTCATTTCATGCTTCTACATCTTAAACTCTGACCATTTTCTCCAGTGGGGAAAATGTCAAGTTTAAGTGTCAATACCACTCATTACTAACTAACCATTAGTATCTGAGTGAGAAGTAGTTACTAATACATTCCAACTCAATTTGCAGTGTGTGTTTGGAGGAAGTACCAGAATCATTAACTTTTCCACCTCTAAGGCATTTTCCATGAACGGGTTTTTTTTTCTAGTTATACATCTTGAAAAAGAAAAAGACTACGATGTCATTATTGCTCAGTTTGCTGACATGCAACTATTTACCAACAGACTGGTGCACCAAGATGGAAGCCTGCCTGACATAACTATGATGAATTTAACAGCCAGCAGAGAAAAGGAAGAGGATAAAATGCTGGAAGAGGCTGGTGAGAAAAGAATGGAAGAGCCAGAGGGGGAGGGAGGGAAAGGGAGGGACGAAAAAGGAAAAGAAGAAGAAAAGGAAGATGAGGACAAGGAAGATGATGATGATGAAGACAATGAATCAGAGGAAGAAGAAACTACAGGTAAGCTCTGAACAGGTGGCTCATTCCTGGTCATCCCTGCTTACTTCAATCATCAGGTTTTCCTTCTAATTTTACATAGAGTCTTTGCCAAAAGAGCCTGAACTGAGCAGATGACTACTTGTCAATTATTCAACAGGCTAGGGTCTCATCTAGGGAAAAATCATACTGTTTCTGTAGGATGCTGAGAGGATGAAAACAAAAGAAACGCCACCTCTTTCTTCTAGGTGGTCTGGATCAGATTAAACAGGAGGTTACCCCAAATCCTAAAAACTCCTTTAGAGTGAAATCTCTTTATAATAGAGAAAATACACATACATATTTAATCTCTGATACTGCATGCTTTCAAGGCACTCCACTCCGGAAGTCCCAATGGCTTTGCTTCATTATTCATGTGCACATTAGTGTCATACTTTTCACTTCTGAATATGGAATGTGTAATGGATGCCAGATGAACATAAAAATGCCAACGGGCAGACATGGGTAAGGCCAATGATATTATATCCTTGATATTGCTCAGATGAACTCCTAACATGAATTATTTCCATAACTCGGTTTGTAATACAAGCCATGAGTGAAAACCAGCAAAGAGCATTTAACACCCAAGGAAGCCGTATTGTTTGGAAATGGCCTTACGACAGATTTAGTTGCTTATGCCAATATTCACAGGACTGTGACACATAAATAGGGACAGGGTCTTTGTCAAGGCAAAATGGCAGTCCATCTGGCTTAGCTGTCCCAGGGAAGCTGAGCTGAAACTATTTACCTTTCCTGGCTTGGACATCTTCCCTCACAGAGGTGTTCGTGGGCCATGGAAACCTTTCTTGGCCAGCTCGTACACGGTCTATGAGGAGTGATGAGTTTCTTGCACTCTGGCCATCCCTACATGCTGGAAGGGCTTGGGGACAAAGGCCAGCTGGTGGAGGTTACCCTGTGCAGTGACATGTGCAAGCAGGGAAGTGGGGAACTGCAGTCTTCTGCCTAGGACCCCTTTCTGTACCGCAGTGACTGGGGCTTTGCAATAGCATGAGGTGCTACTTGCCATGTGTGATCGATCTTTAAGCTGTACATGCGCTTATTTCTACCAAAGGGGTATATCATTTTTTATATAGCCATGTGGCTGGAGTTCTGAGATTATTTTAACATGTTCAAGTGTGCAGACTTTATTACACAGTGATGTACAATTTTTCAGTGGATGCAGTCAGGTCTATATTTTATCCCCTGTGCATGTAGTGCCTGGGCACGCTAGACAGAACGCACTACAGTACCTTATTTGCCTGCTCCACATAACTGGCACTGTCTGGATATAGTTTGCATGGTGGCAACGCTACAAATTAAAATAAGTGCAATAAAAGAATGAGCGAGAACATCTAATTCTATAAATAAAGACTTTCCTTAAATACACTCATTGTGCCTATAAAAGCACACATGTAGGATCAGAGTTCTATAGCTTTACTAATTTGTCAGGTTTAATTATGTACTCATGGAATTTACATCACAGCATTTTTATTAGGATTTTCTGAGTTGTGGTTGGAGAAAAAAAGGGCAGAAGAGAAAAAAATGGAATTTGGTTGTCAGGTATTCCAAAAGTCTGCTTTTTCACACAAGTGCGCGTGTGTTCTTCACACAAATAAGCACAGAATAACCATCTTTGTTTCCTTTATATATAAAATAACCAGATAAGTTGAAATAATTACGTACAGAAGCTTGTAACTCCTTTGCGTTTTTACCAGTTTACCAGCTTTTACCAGTGGTGTGTTTTGGTGTCACTTGCAAATGTTTCCCCCTCTGATGTTAAATGTGAGAATATTCTCACAGCACACAAAATCCTTCCTAATCTCCACGGTTCTTCTGAAACCCCTAATACAGTGCGAAGACTTTATACTAATATATACCAGCCTGGTGAAACAGTTTTATAGCCAGACCACAAACAAACACGGAACGTAGAGAGCACTGTTCAGCATATGTATTGTCATATATGCTCATATGTAATAGATGTTGCCACATGCTTGCTCACTGGGGTGTTGTTTGGGAGGATGGCTTTTTTAGCAAAATACTGTCTGCGAAGGGATACTTTCACCCAGCTTCAGGGTCTGAACTTGCTAACGCTCCCTTTTCAACTGAGAGAAATATTCAACTTGCCCGTTTTAGTTGTCTGTCCTGGGATTGGCACAAATCACACTCTAGGAGGGTATGCTGTTTGCAAGGCAGCTTAGATGACTCTAATGTATGAAGACATGTATAGTCTAGCTGTCTAAACCCACGTGACAAGAATCCTGCTTCTAGTGAGCATGGATCTCTTCCAGGCTGGCTGAAAAGCTTTCTGAATAGTGGTAGTCTGTGCTTTCTGAAAACAAACTAGGCCCATAGCTTCCAAACATCAAACAAAATCCGAATCTTTCTGAGCTGGATAAGGGCCAGGGATGGAGTGTCTCAGATCTAGTCCTTGGATGGGATCCCTAAGCTTAGGTCCAAAGATACTGGAGTAAAATGAAGCCCAAGAAGGGCTCTGCTAGAGAGGAATAAAAGCAGATTTGGCAAGAAAAGCCTTTCAGTGAATGTGGGTCAGAAGGGAAAGCGCCATAGCTAAGTGGGCCTCAGTGCCCTTTTGTCTTAGTTAACCACTGAGCCATGCCATTAACCTCCTTCTTGTCTTACTCCAAGGCCTAGAAAAGAAGTAGAAAGCTCATTGTTGTCTGTTGGAGCATTCCTTTTTATAGAGACCTTCTGTTTTTCTCCTCTCAATGGTTCTGCTTGAACATTTCTGCAGACTTAAGGAACAAGTGGCATCTGGTGATTGACCGCCTTACAGTGCTGTTTTTGAAATTCCTGGAGTATTTTCATAAGATGCAAGTCTTTGTGTGGTGGCTGTTGGAGCTGCACATCATCAAAATCGTTTCCTCTTACATCATCTGGGTCACGGTGAAAGAGGCAAGTAAACATCCCCTGTTAAAATCTCACCCTTGGTGGAGGCTTGTCAGCATCTGCTGTGCAACGCACACCCAAGTGTAGGGAGATGCCTTCCTCATGTCAGACCTCAGTGAAATTTTGGGATCCAGCTGGGCTTGTCAGCTGCTGGGGACCTGCCTTGACATCTTCTTCCACAGTGATAGTCTATCTGTCTGCCTAGATATTCTCAGCTGTCCCCTTTTCTCCAGCTATTAAGGTTTTATTAGTCTGATTCTTTGGACTCAAGAGACGTAATCCTTCCCCTGCTCAAGCTGGCTGTGGGCATCATCCAGGGATGGAGGGTGTAGAAAAGGGTTGGGAAGGAATATCTAGGAAAATTACTTGAACTGGGTCTGGTGCTGAAGAAACAGGAATATGGAACTATGCCTAAAGAAAAAGGGAGCAACATCTTTAGCTGTGCCTTTGGTGTGGGCAGTGCGAGTTCTCTACCTGACATAGGTAGAACAGGGTAGTAGGGCAGGATTCCCTGAAAAACGAAATAAAAAATCCTCTTTCTCACATCTTTGGGGGGAAAAAGGTCAAGAGGCTGAAGGTGGGTTCCACAGACACACAGATCTGTATCTTCTCTTCTTTGTTCCGTGTGTACTAAAGCAGCAGAACAAGCATGTGGTGCTTCATATTTCATGTCTGTTTGTAGGGTGGGTATGCAGTTACGTGGGTCTAATAGTATTAATATTATGAAGGAGATGAAGTTCTTCCTAAACTGACTACTAAGTTTTTCCTGCCTCACTTACCACTTTTTGTCTGTGTTATTGTGAATATTGTTGTAATTTATTTTTTTTCCGTATTTTTCTCACAGTTTCTCTATGTCCCTTTCTTTTGAATGATTTTTTTTAATTACTATGGAAAAGGTCAGACTTTCTCAGTTCTGTTGTTACTCCATGTAATTTCCATGCTGTTTTTGTGTTTTCAGGTGTCTCTGTTTAACTTTGTGTTTTTAATTGCCTGGGCTCTTGCTTTGCCATATGCTCAGTTTCGCCCATTGGCATCAAGTATCTGCACTGTTTGGACGTGTGTGATTATTGTCTGCAAAATGTTGTACCAGCTCACATCTATTGATCCCAGCACTTTTTCCAGTAACTGTACATTGGTGAGTACAAGTGCAAATTAAAAAGATTTGACTGCTGCCTTCTTTAGTAAAGAAGCGCAAAAGGAAGCATATCAAGTACTGAAAACTACTGTTCACCTGATGTCTTATTGTTGAGCATCGTTCCCTCCCCAAGCAGCCTTAAACTCATTTTTATAAACTGTTGCATTTTCTTTTTAGCCAGGAGAGAATGAAACTAAGGTCAATTTGGAAGAACTCAAAACCTCAGTCCTCTACAGTGGGCCAGTTGATCCTGCAGAGTGGGTTGGATTGCGGAAGTCTTATCCCCTGCTTGTGTACTTAAGGGTAATGCCTTTAATTATCTGTATATATTGTATTGAGATAGTTGTGATGAAATTAGCAATGTCTTTAAAATAAATCATCTGCCACACATAAAAAAATGTAATGCAAGCCATTGATAATAGGGAAGTACAAAGGGGAAGAGCCAGAAAGCCATTATCTGTTACACACGACATTTCCAGAAGGGTTTCAGTACCAATTAAGATAATCTGCTTGTAGAAGTATGGCTCTCTGACTCTGCCATCTGTTACAAGCACTCTAAGAAATGTGATATTTAAGAACTCTAAGTAATTAAGAGGTATATAACTTTCAGGTATCAAAGGACTGATAGGTCTAATTGGAGTAATTGCCTTGAATGACCGTATATGCTATAAGCAGTTAATTTTTTTAAGTGCTTATTCCTTAGTCACAGTTTAGAAAATATAATGAGTTAAGGGAATAATTCATTCAGACACTAGTAAATGGATGTCTTTTGTTTTTCTTCTTGTTTTTGGTTGTTGCCTGTGAGCAATATTTTATTATTCCTGTCTTGATTAAAAAACACTACTTGCAATAAAAACGTGCCAACTCCTGGGGCAATGCTTGCATGTTTCTTCTTGATTTAAAGAATCTCCAAAGTTTTGTATACACAGTTTAAGGTCATCAGAAATTTTTTGACTGAACAACAGCAAGTTTTGATCTAACTAGATTTATTCCTCATTTCTTCCCTGAGAGCTTACCTCTGTGTGCTTTGTTTGTGTAGGGAAGACCTGCCAAGCTCTGGTGGTCAACGTATCAAGCCCTGGTAGTGCCTCTGCCTCTCACTCCCTTAGCCATGCACCTCCCACAGTTAAGAATATATGTGGGGAAGAGCAATTACTGACCCAAGAGTTCTGTTTGGAGAGCGAAGTTGCCTAGTGGTGTCTGGTTTGATGCTAGAAGCTTTACAGCTATAAATACTCTCTATAAATACGGATAATACTTTGGGATTAGGAGTCATTCTAGAAGGGTTTTCATTGAGTTAACAAATAAAATATCTCCTCTACATAGAGGAATTCAGTTCAGTGCTAGACCTGAAGGTCCCAAGCTTCAAGTCTTGGTGTGTTTCTGTTATGTCTCTTTAATAACTGACATTCAAAGTGTCTGCAGTGTTGAAGTGAGGAGCCTATCTCTGATAGATTGTATAAAACTCTCCCCAGTAAGAATAGGAAGCCCAAGGAAAGCAAGGAAAAATAGCTTCTCGTCAAAAAAAAACAAAACTCAAACAAAAAAAAAACCAGTGGCACCTGTCTCCGGACACTTTTGTCCCAAATATTTCTCAGTGAACAGAGATCTAGAGATTGCCTTGTCACCTTCAGTGATGGCTTCCTTGAGGGACTTTATCTGAGCTGATCTTTTTAACCACCTTTTGGAGTTGGTTAATACCTCTCTTCTATTGAGCATAGGGCAGATCTCCCTCCTGAGAGAAAAAAAAACAAACACATCAGAACCGCTCAATACTGCATCCCAATCAATCTGGGACAGAATCTTTGGGACAGAAAGAGCTGTGCCTGAGTGAAGACTGGCAGATAGACTATTCATTTAAAAGAGTATCCAGGATATATTTGCACTACCCAGCATCCTTGCAGTATTAGGAAGTTAGCGCTTGCCAGCTGAACCCGTGCAGTGGACTTTGTGTATGTTTGTATCCTCTAACTCCTGCAAAGTAAGTATGTTATCTTAAGAGAAGCTATGAAATATGAGAGGGCACATGGATGAGAAGTGCATTTTCCCTCCCCTTCTTTTCCACAACTAGTGTTCATTATAGTATTTTTTAATGAATGTCTTTAAATGTATCTTCTGAACATCAGTATGTTTCATCAAAATCCAAGAAGAGGTAGAAACCTGCTTCAATGATAGTAGCTCAGAATAGGTGCCGGTGCATCCTGGAGTGCAGAAGCGCTCAGTGGTAACATCCATTTGAATATTCATGGATTTATGCTTATCAGAAAATTGTATAGCTTCTTGTGGTTTTGATTTTTATTAAATGTTCTGATTGTGTCTCTCATAGAATAACTTACTGATGCTGGCTATTCTGGCTTTTGAAGTTACAATCTACCGTCATCAAGAGTACTACAGATGTCGAAATAACCTTACCACACCTGTGACTAAAACCATTTTCCATGATATTACAAGAGCACATCTGGATGATGGACTGGTAAACTGTGTCAAGTATTTCATAAACTATTTCTTCTACAAGTTTGGTTTGGAGGTAAATCACTATGTATTCATTTTCTTTAGATTATCATTCTAAACCTTTTAATTGTCTCATTTTTAAATACTAGCTTGAACTATGTTTGACAGCTGGATGCTTCTTAGTCATCACTCATGTTAGACCTTGCCACAGTTGCTATCTGTCTGCTAGTAGTGTTTTTTTGGTTTGGGCTCCAACCACTCCGCCCGAGTTGCAGAATGCAAAGTCAGGGTCTATGAGAATGAAGAACAGCCCACTGTAGGAGAAGATCAGGTTCGAGACCATCTGAGCAACCTGAAAGTGCATAAGTCCATGGGACCTGATGAAATCCATCCACAGGTCCTGAGGGAGCTGGCAGATGAAGTCGCTAAGCCGCTTTCCGTTGTGTTTGAAAAGTCGTGGCAGTCTGGTGAAGTTCCCGCTGACTGGAAAAGGGGAAACATAACCCCCATTTTCAAAAAGGGAAAAAAGGAAGGCCCGGGGAACTACAGAGCGGTCAGTCTCACCTCTGTGCCTGGCAAGATCATGGAGCAGATCCTCCTGGAATCTCTGCTAAGGCACGTGGAAAATAAGGAGGTGATTGGTGACAGCCAACATGGCTTCACCAAAGGCAA
>VYZM01023771.1:72478-114920 GCA_013398915.1 Dromas ardeola | reverse complement strand
AACCTCATGAAGTTCAACCAGGCCAAGTGCAAGGTCCTGCAGCTGGGTCATGGCAATCCCAGGCACAAATACAGGCTGGGCGGAGAACGGCTTGAGAGCAGCCCTGAGGAGAAGGACTTGGGGGTGCTGGTGGACGAGAAGCTCAACATGAGCTGGCAATGCGCGCTTGCAGCCCAGAAAGCCAACCACATCCTGGGCTGCATCAAAAGAAGTACGGCCAGCAGATCAAGGGAGGTGATTCTACCCCTCTACTCTGCTTTCATGAGACCCCACCTGGAGTACTGCATGCAGCTCTGGAGTCCTTAACACAAGAAGGACATGGACCTGTTGGAACAGGTCCAGCGGAGGTCCACAAAGATGATCAGAGGGCTGGAGCACCTATGCTGTGAGGACAGGCTGAGAGAGTTGGGATTGTTCAGCGTGGAGAAGAGAAGGCTCCGAGGAGACCTTCTAGCAGCCTTCCAGTACCTAAAGGGGGCCTACAGGAAGGATGGGGAGGGACTCTTTATCAGGGAGTGTAATGATAGGACGAGGGGTAACGGTTTCAAACTGAAAGAGGGTAGATTTAAATTGGATATTAGGAAGAAATTTTTTACAGTGAGGGTGGTGAGGCAGTGGAACAGGTTGCCCAGGGAAGTTGTGGATGCCCCATCCCTGGAAGTGTCCAAGTCCAGGCTGGATGGGGCTTTGAGCAGCCTGGTCTAGTGGGAGGTGTCCCTTCCCAGGTCTGAGGGGTTGAAACAAGATGATCTTTAAGGTCCCTTCCAACCCAAACCATTCTATGATTCTATGATTCTATCCCAGATCTAATCATAATGATGCTCTTGGCCTATCTATTAAACACTACAACCCTTTGCTACTCATAAACAGAGTAAACTGTTCACAGACATTCTGAGGATTAAGAATGAGTGAAAATTAAAATTAAACATCAAGGCATTTCCTTTGGGAAATAAATTTAACCTCATCTTGATCCGAGGAGAGACAAAATCGAAATAGTGAAGTGACTGAATATATGATTCACTATGAATTATTCACTAAGTTTGAAAACCTGCTTCATGGCACTGAGTGAAGGGACTCCTTTAAGTGGAGCCAGAGAACAGAAATGTTCTGGGATGCAAAACCTTTAGAAGAATGGAGAACTAAATCTGCCTTACAGCAATTGACTGGATTTGTCTATAGCCAATAGAAGTTATATGGTCTAAAATCCTTTTCTTTTTGTCTGGTTCCCACATGAGGATACACATTTGTTGTTGTTATTCTTAATGCTTCCTCTTCTTTTTCACATCTGTAAGTGCTATCAAAATATGTGGCTGTGTAATATGTGCTTTGCTTGGCAACAACTAAACATTTCACATGTAGGCTACTGTGACAACACTCTTTCCATTCTGTATCTTTAGATATCACACAATGGAAACCTGCTTTAGTACTGTATTCATGTAGTTGACATTCATAGAAGACTATTGAAAATTTGAGGTGGCGGGGTGGGGAAGGTTGCTGTTGGAGAGACACAAACTGGTTTAGCATATTGGTTTGCACAGGATTTCTGCAGTCAGCTCCAGCACGTGTCCAAGCATTCTGTCAGTATCCAGAATAGTTTGTCTCTGTTGCACTGACTAGCCATCAGGTTGCAAATGTTCTTATGTTTCCTTACTTCTTTTCTAGACCTGTTTTCTTCTATCAGTGAATGTAATTGGTCAACGAATGGATTTTTATGCCATGATTCATGCCTTTTGGCTGATTGCTGTATTGTATCGACGTAGAAGAAAAGCTATTGCAGAGATCTGGCCAAAATACTGCTGTTTTCTGGCATGCATCATTACATTCCAGTACTTCCTTTGCATTGGCATCCCACCTGCTCCTTGTAAAGGTAAGGACACTTAGCCTTTATGGACAATTACTGCTGCTTGCTTTTACAGAAAAGTGCTGGAAAATTGATAAGTATTCAGAAGAAAAGGATGAAGTAATTGTTATAAAGTACTGATTGCATTTTTGCATGCTTCTGTCATACAGACTATCCATGGAGAAGTGGTAATGCCAACTTCAACTCCAACATCATAAAGTGGTTATACTTTCCAGACTTCATTGTGAGACCAAACCCTGTCTTCCTTGTCTGTAAGTATTTTAGCACATAGTTGTGAATTTTTTACGTGTCCTTTGCTTAAAACATCTGTACAGTGAAATTTGAAGCCAGTCTTTTATTTACTCTTCAGTAGCAAGCTGACATATTCTGTGGGAGATTGAATACTAAGTGTGGCTTTGTATGTAGCAGAAAAATTCAAATAATTAGTAATTTCTCCATCTGTGTTTTTCTGGATTCCATGTTTAGTGAAGCAGCAGCAAAAAATATGAATTATTTCCCCTTTTCTAATTTATTTCTCAATAAAAATCATAGAAGATGACAGGTAAAAAAAGAAAATAGATTAATGAATTTCAAACTGGTGTTAAATGTGTTTAAAATAGCACAGTCTTGGAGGTTCAAAGTCTGGGACAACAGTCTGGTAACTACATTATAATATATCATCACCACTTCGTACACCTAAGTTAGTGACTGAATTTTTCCATGCAACCACTGCTTTCTCCTAGATGATTTCATGTTGCTGTTGTGTGCATCCTTACAAAGGCAGACATTTGAGGATGAAAATAAAGCTGCAGTACGAATCATGGCTGGAGATAATGTGGAAATTTGCATGAATCTTGATGCAGCATCTTTTAGCCAGCATAATCCTGTTCCTGACTTCATTCACTGCCGGTAAGAACGGAATCTTAAACACTTGGAAAACACAGTGCTTCCTTTTTGTAAAGTTTTCTAGTGTGAAAGTAGCTCTCACAGCTTCCAATTTTACTTGGAATTCATATTCAAATATTCATGTATGTTCCCATCTTGTAACATACCTTTCACTGCTCTATGAAACAGCAGATAGTTAGCTTTTGGGTAATCAGCTTCTGGTTCAGAAAAGGGCAGATGAAAACAAGTCTTCCTAACTCTGCTGATTTTTTTAAGCGCTCCCCAGAGGGTTGTTGAGTGATAAATGATATCTCCATATCATCATCGGGTTGCATCAAAAGAAGCGTGGCCAGCAGGTCAAGGGAGGTGATTCTGCCCCTCTACTCCACTCTGGTGAGACCCCACCTGGAGTACTGCATCCAGTTCTGGGGAACCCAGCATAAGAAGGACATGGACCTGTTCAAGCGAGTCCAGAGGGGGGCCATGAAGATGATCAGAGGGCTGGAGCACCTCTCCTATGAAGACAGGCTGAGAGGGTCGGGGTTGTTCAGCCTGGAAAAGAGAAGGCTCTGGGGAAATCTTATAGCGGCCTTCCAGTACCTAAAGGGGGCCTACAGAAGAGATGGGGAGAGAGGGTAGTGATAGGATGAGGGGTAACGGTTTTAAACTAGAAGAGGGGAGATTTAGATTAGATATTAGGAAGAAATTCTTTACTGTGAGGGTGGTGAGACACTGGAACAGGTTGCCCAGGGAAGCTGTGGGTGCCCCATCCTTGGAAGTGTTCAAGGCCAGGTTGGATGGGGCTTTGAGCAGCCTGGTCTAGTGGGAGGTGTCCCTGCCCATGGCAGCGGGGTTGGAACTAGATGATCTTTAAGGTCCCTTCCAACCCAAACCATTCTACGATTCTATGAAATTTGCCTGAAAGCGTGTATTCCCTCCATGAATGCCCTGTGGGGCAGCATTTATGGTGGACTTTAGCACCCAGGTGGCTTCCCCCAAAACACAACATGTTATCAAGAATACATTGTAGTCTGAACTTGCCCATGTACGTGTTTTATCCCACAAAGTTGTCAGTCATGCCCTGATGAGTTGTTCTCTAAGTACAATCAAAATAGTACTCTAATATAAGAGACTGTGCTTTGTGCTATTTCATCTAGGCATAAGAACCTTAAAAGTGTCTTGGAAGGACAAGTGGCATGTCTTCCTGTTTCTCAATATTGTGCGTAAGGTTGTTCAAGAAGGTGAATAATATAAAAAGGGGGCAGAGCCTGAGGCAGTCTGTTCTGGATAGTCTTCAAACAATGGATCAAACAAATGATCTGTGATCATTTCAGTAAACATGGATTAGCTCAGCTCTTCTGAGTTGTGCTAGGCATATTCTTAATTGAAGTTGTCTCTGAAAGTTTGATGCAGTTTTACAATAGATGGGAAGAGTAAGATTTCTTAGCTATTGTGTTTTGTCAGACAAGGTGTTTGTTTTTTGAATGCATGTTACCAACAGATGTCTGAATGTGAAAGGAATTTAAAAAAATGAACAAATATCTAGCAAAGACTCCCTTTTGCCAGTAAACTTTTATTTATTTTACCAGAGAAGTGCTATCACCAGAAGCCCTTCTCAAGTTCTTTAAGCTCATCCTGCTATTTCTGTTAAAAGTGGAGGCCAAATCTATCTTGAAATAGCTTTGAAAAGGAGACCATTGAAACACATTCAATTGACTTATTTGTCCAGAGATTTGTAGTCACTTCTGGGGTGACGAGTTCTCCCCCTTGAGTATTTCCTGTCTACACAGTGGACCCAGTAAGATAAGCAGAAAGAGAGAAGTCATAATCTCTGTTCAAAATGCTCCATCAAGTGGGGATGCTTTCCAAAAGACATCTGCCAAACAGGGCTTGGTTGTGAGGAATGTGTAGGGGAGGATTGCCTGAGTTTTTTCTTACCACTGCGGTGTTGTCCATCTTAGCAAAAGCTAAGACAGCAGTTGCATCAGACACACTAGCAAAGACCGTCACTGGTGACATGGCTGCTGGCAGAAAGAAAAGATCAAATTTTCCCTCCCTAGTCCAGAAAAAAAAAAATCATTAAAAAAATCACTAATGATGAGAATGTGTTTTAAGGCCATCTTCAGAAGGGCAAAAGAGGCAAAAAAATCACTGCTTTTTAAACAGCCTCTTTGGCATCTATCAGATACCAGTTCTCTGGTATCTGATAGGTATTTCTGGTTGTCTGTAGAAGATACTCCCAAATGTCCAAGCATGAAAAGTTTGAAGCACAGTGGATATTCTTTGAAGATTTTGGATGGGAATCAGAGGCAGGTTTATAATGGAAAGTAAAGTCCAAGCTGAACTGGCCTGCTGCCTCTGCACAATCCTTTGGGTTAAGTTCTGTGTTTTGATTTGTGTGCACGGTATGGATCAGCTTGAAGTCATTGGTGGCATCACATCCATTTAAACATATTGCTTGGCATGTGCTGACAAAATAGACCTGTGTATAGATGATTAATAATATGCAACCGTTTAATTGGGAGTTGGCAACTGGTATTAAGCAGTAAGAAATATTGCTGGTGGAGAGTACAAGCAAACAGAAAATCAAAGAATCCCATTAGTAGTGGTGAGCTGAACAAATAAACTGGGTTCACTTTATACTTGTTCCAGCGAAATACAGAAATCTGTGCGACTGTTTCATATGATAGTTTTATGTTGTGTGAATAAGAAGTAGAATGAAAAGAACAAGGCAGAGAGAGAAACAGAACAGGGACATTTTTGTTTGAAAAATCCATCAAATGAATAGAAAACCCATTAATTTCAGGAACAGAGGAAATTCCTGTTTATTATATCCTTTCTTGTAGATGCTCGGCCACGTAAGGTGTAACTCCTTTTTTTTTTTGTTTGTCCTGTTTGCTTCCTGAATCTGTAATGTACCTGTAGAATGGTGTACGTAGGTATAAACAGACCTTTCTTTAGTATGAGTTGCATAATATATCTTGTGTTGTTGATGGTATATTTCCTTTCTTTGAGCCCTTTAATGCTTTCACTATGATGCAGATTTTCCCAGGCTTTAGATGATGTTATTTTTGAGAGGTTGCACTGCGTATATGCAATCTTAAATGCCTAATTTGCTTCAAAGAAGCTCCAGAGAATGGCTGGACAGTCTCTTAGAGTGACTGAATTTTTTATTAGGGATTATAAATCTTTAAAAAGAAGGACTCTCAAGCTCTGGAGAATTCACCGAAGATATACCTCAGAAGAAAATGTATGTATCTGGCCTCCATCCAGGACAATTTGGAACTGAAAGGACTTTGTCTAAAAACACTTCTTGCGCTTTGCCACAGAAGTTTCGGATTGGTCTAAATATTTAGTAACATGGACAATAAGTTGATCCAAAGCTTATCCAAGCAAGTGAAATGAAAAATGGCATTTCTCCAGAAGTCAGTCAGAAAGAACCAAATAAATAAGTGGAGACAACCTGGTTATGAATAAATTACAAAGCATAAAAAAAGGCCTAGTATTCATGTGTTTTCTGAGAAGCCCGATGTGCATTTACCCCCACGTAAAAGAAGTAGCCGTTGTGGACTGAAGCACCCTTTCTGATGTGTCTCTTCCCTTGAGAAGATGCCAGTTGGTCACTGTTCTAGTAGGCATGGATAAAAAAGCTTTTAACTGCAGTATAAACAGTAGCAGAAAAGGAACATATTTCCAAATGCTTAATTTTCTTCTCTCTGGAGAAATACTTGAGCTCAACAATGATAAATACAGTCTAAGGAAGAGATTTCCTGACATTTTCTTGTCTTTCCACCCCCAGATTTCTCAGGGGAGATGTGCTTGACCCCAAGGGAGAGCACAACCAAAGACCTTTGAAACAGAAATAAAAACGAAGAACAGAAGTAGGAGCTTTTAAAATGAAACAGGATTTAAAGTGACTTCACTGAGGATAATCCTTTCCCACAGTCTCTAATGCTGGAAAATCCTTGTTTCAGTTCCCAAGCATTTCAGATGTTCTCCTCGACATTGACAGGGAAAAAAATTTGGGATTTTAATCTACTTTTTTCCTCTTAAGAGCAGAAACAATATTAACAGACAGTCATTGAACTGTCCCCTTTAATACCTGCACCATGGGAACCATCACCAGGTGAGTCAGGTGAAGTCTCTCAAAGGCAGCTGTAATGCCTCTCTTGGAACTACACTTCTTCTAACTTAGGTTTGTGAGAGAGGATCTGCAAATCATCATTACAGGCTTCCTAGCGTATTTGTTCTTTAAAGCAGATAAACATTTTGTTGCTAATAAAACAAGCCTCAACAAATGACACAGTTTTGGGTCTGCGATTTTTTAAAGCAGATGGAAGCATGAAGGAAGGACCTTACTGATAAGAGAGTGAGAGAGTATCAGTCCTAGAGACGACTTGACAAAAATAGTAGGGACTAAGACCTAGAGAATCTTCTACACTAAAGTTGAAGAAGTCTATTGAAATAAGTGAGCTAATTTTCAGAAGGCTCGATGTTGCTATTGGCAAAGGGAAAAATCAGTGAAGCTGCCTTCTGAAGGCTGAAATAGAGCTACAGGGAAAGGCTTTGGGGATGGAGGCTTGGTGAGAAATTAGCATTATTGGGTTTAGAAGGGGAAATGAATTGTAATGCAGGGTCACACAGGCTGCTGAGAACGTAAGGAATAGGAGATAGGGAAGAAGGGAAAGAAAGAAGAAATTTGGGGAGTAGAGGTCGCTTACAGAATGCATATATATGTATAGGGATAATACACCTAGAGGAGAAGGTAGTCATCAGAAGAGGGCTGTGGGAAGAGCTTGGGGTTTTATGGAGGTGGGTAGCCACCCTCAAAGCAAAACAGGTGGTTGATAAGGGAAGGCAATGAAGCGACGTAAGAGCAGGTCCTCCAGCATGAGGAAGCATTGAGTTACATCGGTAAGTGCAACAGCACAATAAGCTCTCACCACTGTGTAAGCAGAAGTGTGTTCTTTCCCTGAACTTCAAAGCACTGGCTGAGGACAAACGCTTTTCCTCAAAGGGGTTATTCACTGCAGCATCAGCATCTCTCGGTGCTTGCAAACAGAGGGCTGGACACTAGACAGGCCACAGCCATAAACATCATTGAGCATGCCGGGAAAACGTCTACACCTAGGGCAATCTTTTTGCAACGGGCTGGATTGTATTACAGTTAAAAATTAATTCCCGTGGAAATGAAATACTGAAGCAATCATTATAAGACTAATAAAGCTTTAGTAAAGAAAAGCAGATAATTTGATATGGAGAGCCATCTGAGGTTAGAATAGCTTTGATGGATGGGTGGAATGAACTTCAGACTTTATCTTCCTTGGTTTTGAACAAAGTGATGCGGTAAATTTTTCCAAAATGTTATCCAGAGTATCAGTGGGTTCTGCTAATGACACAGTTGGCAAATCAACCTTTTTTATTTTTCATTCATCTTTCAGGTTTCTTCTGTATAATTTCTCATTCAGAGTTTATTGTGCTACAAAAAGGCATAGTTTGATGCTCTTGGTACACTGGTGTAGTGGCTAACCTTCCTCAGATGTGTGGCTGTATTCCTGGCCCCCAGCTACACACTCCCACCTTTGCATTCATCACACCAGCAGTGGGCTGGTTCGTAGGCTGAATGGGCAGAAAAGTATCCCTTCCTTCTGTCCTCCCTCCATAATAAATAGGCTTTTGAAAATTTGCTTTTTGAAACCAATTCAAAGAGACAAAGCCAAAAGAAGGAGGTGGAACGCAGAGCTGAAGGGATGAAGGGGAGTGGGACTGTCCCCTTGGGAAGCAGCTGCTCAGATTTCCTAGGTGTATTGTCAAATACCACATCCTGAGGGTGGCCTCTCCTCTCTGTGACTGGATGTAGATTTAAAGACCACTTAGAAGATGAGGTTTGGAAGGTTTACATGGCATTAAACTGATGATCTGTGTGGTCTGCAGTGAAAGCATAAAATTATGGTATATGCTATCCAAGACTAAGGATTTTCTACTGTCTGTTTGAAAAAGTTTTCAAACAGAGGGTAAGCACCCTTTGCTGACCTTCTGGGTTTGTGTAGGGCATTTTTAGCTGTTGGGGTGGCTTTGTGCTTCAGCTTCCCACTGTTGCATTATAACCTCCAGAGCAAGGACCTCCTCAGTTCCTAACTTTCTGGGGTTTGAGGCAGAATTTTAAGATTTGCATCTGAGAATATGTCAAGTGATTTGAGAGGCAGTATGTTGAGAACTCCCCTGCCAAGACATGTCTTTTCTCCTGGTCTTACTGCACTTGACCTACCTATATCATTATGAACAATTAATGAAAATTAGGGGGATGTGTGACCCCACACTGTAACAAACAAGGAGATTTGGCATATTGCAACTGAAAGAAGTGTGATTTCAGGAATATTTTTATCTACCTGAGACTACTCGAGTGTAGTTCTGTCCATTGTCTTCAATGTGGCATTGTTCTTAGGCCAACACAGAGGTACCTGGGATGGTTCGTGCTATTCATTGGTTAGGTGTGCCCTGGATGACTTGTTCAAACACCATTTTGTAAGATGTCCACTCCAAGATGAAGTCTTGAGAGCCATTTTATGGTTGGGCTTGCTTGTAATTCCATATTTTAAAAAATCAGCAAGATTTCCATCTTTAAGAACGACATCATTTGTTACTTGACACAGTGTATTGCCTGCTGCCTTTTGAGATGCCCTTCTTCACATCCTGTATTGTTGTTCGTTTGGTCTAGAGATGTCCAATGCTATTATATCTAATGGACATTTTGAAAATGAGAAGAACGACCGTATTTAATATTTTAGATGACTGCTTAAATGTAGCTAATGGTTAACATTATAGTGAAAAAATAGCTAAATTATTGTCTTCCTTTTCATATTCTCACTAATTTCTGGAATTTTTAATCTGAGAGTGATATCGGCTGTTGGACTGCAACTCAACCATTGTATATGTTGGAAAGTTTGGATCCAGCCAGCTCCAGTTGTCTTTAAGAGTCAGAGCCCATTTTTATTGAAGAGTATTAAGATATTCTTGTTTGTTTGATCAATTCAGTTCCGTTTTGGACTTTTCTCAAAAGATGCTGTTGCATTTTGTTAGTAGCAGAGGACAAGATTTTTGAAATGTTGCAATTGTTAGAGCATTGTCAGGAAGGTGACCTCTTCCTAGCCGTCCTGCACGTGAGAGCACCATTTCCAGTTTATATTAAGTTAATGAAGACCTGTTCAACTGTTGTCTTCCCCTTCCTTAGTTTCCCAGTGTGCACAGATTCTTTGTTAACGTTTGATCACCCCAAACCCAGTAGCATCTCTCAAGTCATGACATTTTTAGATTTCACAGGCAGTAGTCCATAAATTTCTTAAATGTTTGTGGGAAATAAACATAAAGGGGCTTTCTCATTACCTTTCGCTAAATGCCTCTCTGGTTGGCTTCGGCAAGTGAAATGTATAATACAGGCCTATAAATGTAGGACTATAAATACATACTCCTAGAAAGTTCTGAATCTGAGAACATCAAGCGGCAGGGGCCCTTTTATGTGGCTTCATACAGTGCATTTAGTTCATTTACTCCTTACATGGTTTGGCTTAGGTATATGTGTAGTCCTATAGTGCTGTCTCCCTGCCTGGTTTCCTGACAAATGTAGTTTCAAATGCAGCCTGGGTGAACAGACCCTGAAAGCACAGTTACATCTGGAATCCAAACACTAAATGGGGGGAAACTAAGAATTAGTTGGTTTTGCAGTGTTTAGCTATATGTAGTATTCAGTATTACCTTTGGCAGATATTCTTATTTGAAAGCTCACTGAGTCAATATTAAATCAAGATTTTAAGGAATCTGAAAATACCGAATTGTTTCTCACCCTTTCCCACTGTGGGCCAGGCTGATTTCAGATAGCTCTGTCTTGTAGCTTCCTGGCAAAGGTTTCAGTAAATTCTATCACATTTACGTTCTGTAGAAACTTTTATCCCTCAAAACTTTTACAGTTGATCTCCATTGAAGAAAGATATTTTTAGCAGCTGTCTCTGAAAACTAGGCTTTTAACCAGACTGAATTCCCTAGTAGTCATCAATAAACACAAAATTGTTTGCAGTGGAGTACTGTAGCCGGCTTTTGAAGATAAATTTGATATAGTATTGCTGAGACTTCTTAAAAGCTGATCTCAGATAGCTTTTAAATTGCATTATGTAGCATTGCCAGATAATATAACTCTATCATGAAGTTTGGTGAGAACATGTTTTCCTCCTGTTCACGATACAAGGCTTGATCCTGCGTGTTGCGAGGTGCCTTGACTGGGTGTAGCAAGGTGCTTACGCACATGAATGAGCTAGAATTGGGTGTATGAGCCAGGCAGACCCATGAATGAGCTAGACCCACTGACCTTGGTGTTAGTCTTAAGCAGGTGCCCGAATGCTGGAGTGGGATGAGAACGCTCAGCAGACCTTAGGCACAAGTGTCAACCAGTAGCACAGGTACAGGAAAGGTAGCAGTGCCCGCAGAAAATGGTAACTTTTTCTCCTTCTTTTACTTCCAGGTCCTACTTAGACATGTATAAGGTGATAATATTTAGTTACCTCTTCTGGTTTGTGCTTACTATAATCTTCATAACGGGAACCACAAGGATCAGCATATTCTGCATGGGCTACTTGGTAGCCTGCTTTTACTTCCTTCTCTTTGGTGGAGATCTGTTGCTGAAGCCCATCAGGAGCATTCTGCGTTACTGGGACTGGCTGATTGCCTACAACGTCTTCGTGATCACAATGAAGAACATCCTCTCGGTAAGCAGCTGCTGCCTCTCCTCTGCCCTCGGCACTTTGGTTTCATCGGAAGTGTGCACAGTGCACCAAGTGGTCATTAAAAATCCTTTTTCAGGACCACAGCCTTCTGCAAGCACAAAGCAGGCTCCATTTTAATGCAGAAACTGCAAGTGCATATCCAGGGAATGGTAATGCATATACATTATAGGAAAATGTGTACCCTTGTATTCAGTCAGGCTCTGTGAAAGCTCACAAGCTATTTTCAAAGAGCCAGATTCTGGTTTCTTCGCCTAGTAAAGTTTCTCCATAGAAGTCTTGTGAAAATCACAGTGGAGTGAGAAATGAGTAAGAAGTGCAAGATCAGTTATACCATCGATAAATATTAAACCTCTTATTTAAAACTAGAATTTTCAAGCCATTTTCAAGCCATTTCAAGCCAAGTTGTCATGTGATGTTCTGTAATTAGTGAAGTTGATTACAACATTACAAACTGCATTCCTGTTTCCTTTAGAACTAATGTGAAATTCCGGTGAAAATAG
The DNA here is from genome assembly GCA_013398915.1 of Dromas ardeola. Taxonomy (NCBI): domain Eukaryota; kingdom Metazoa; phylum Chordata; class Aves; order Charadriiformes; family Dromadidae; genus Dromas; species Dromas ardeola. The sequence continues at coordinate 102,921 of VYZM01023771.1, read as the reverse complement.
ATATATTTGATAAATAAATGTCAAATCTTTCTGCAAAATATTAAAGGTTTTCTTACATTAATTGACGCTTTAGATCGGATTCTTGCAGTGGCACTGATAGGTGACTGAGACCAGCCAGTAATTTAAAGCTTTTTGAAGATAAATTTAGATTTATTCCTGGCAATTTCTTTCTAGCTTTGAACATTTTTAGTGCTGGACTGAAAAAGGCAGACATCTTTCTTTTTACATTTATATAAGTCACTGTACTGAAATAAAATTGATTTATGGGTGGTTTGAATTTACAAATGTTCTAAATGCTTACATATGTGCTTCATTTTATGCTTGGGAATTCAGTGGAGCTACGCGTGTGTTAAGCTTGTCCATGTAGGTTTGCAAGATTAAGTCACTGATTTATAAAAGTTGCTTAGCTGTTGCTTTGCATCACGTGCCAGATGTATCACTTTCTAAAGCATAAAAAAAGCAAAACTCTGCAAAAACACAAACAAACAATACCTCCTATCTCACTGATAATCAAAAGAGCAAATTCTTGATATTTAAAAGTGATGTGTGGCACTGGTAATGACACTCTTGCTTCTATCTCTGTTTTACTAATGAGATATAATGCAACCAATGGCAGCCACAATATTCTCATGTAATGTAAAGAGGTGCAATACTTTTCTTATTTCTGCTGTTTTGTTATATGAAACTGCTCTTTTACTTTTCAGATAGGAGCATGTGGCTACATTGAATCATTAATTAAGAATAGTTGCTGGTTGATTCAGGCATTTAGCCTGGCTTGTACGGTTAAAGGCTATCGTATTCGTAAGTATAGCTCTTTTTTTTTTTCACAATTTTCTATAAATAATCACCTTCAAAATATTCTACCATATTTAAGTTGTGCCCCCTCCTGACATATTACCTTGTGAAAATATCATACCCGCAAGTTCAGTTGATACATATTGATGAGCAAGAAAGAATATGGAAAATATGTCATAGAACCAAAGGAGATACATATACTGAGAGAACTATCAACATCACCACACAAATACCCACAACCAGCGTTTGCTGTACATGACCAATTTGGTGATACCAGCACTTAACACAGTTTCCCTGTCTGTGCAGGTGATGTGACACTTGAGGGTATGGTTTCACTGTACAATTTGAGCTAAAATGTCAGCTCACCATCACTGCAAAGGGATGGCACCTTTACCCAACTGCTGACTCCCACTTCTCCCTGTGTGCCAGGTCTTACGTTCAGTTGCTCAAAGGGTAAACCAGTTCAGCTCCCTGAAATGGCAAGAGGCTAAGCCAGCACAAAAGCGGTGATTTTTTGCAGGCATAGTGAGTTCAGGCAATTAATTTTTTTTTTTACTATTATTCTCATGTTTGTGGTGGTAACAGGGATGGAGTGGATAGCGAATGTGGATGGAGGTGAGAGAAGGTGGGAATGAAGTATGGAGAGCAAGAAACTTCACCTCTCAGTGAGCTATTAATTTGGCTCCACTTTGTCCTGACACCCTGGATTGACAGTTTGAAAACACCTGATTTTTTTCAGGGTTTTTGCTGAATCTAAAGAACAGTTTCATCCTAGTGAGTCTGCGGCAAAGTTCTGAATTCCTGTCTTCATGTCTTATCCTAATAGATAACTGGGGAGTAGGGGAAAAGAAAGGAAATATGAAGACGCAAATTCACGAGATAAGTGGTGCCCATTAGTTCTTGTATTATGCAAAACTTTTTGAGAAGCAACGGAAACTTAGACACAGGTTTCTGACTCCCCAGGGGACGGGCATAGAAGGCTTTGAAGCTCTTGGAGCTTGACCTCTCAGACCTGTTAGACTGGCTTGCTTGATTGTAAAGCCAGCTTCGAGCCAGAGCCCGTCCCTTGAGTCCTTCTACTCCCTTCTATAGGGCAGCATAGGCCATTTAGTTTATAGTCTAGCTCCACAAAACCCAGCTTTAATTTTTTAATATCCCCAAGAGAACTGTCTTTTAAAGAATAAAGAAAGGAAGGAAGAAAGAAAGAAAGAAATAGCCCAAGCCAAAATCTAGAGGTAGAAGGAATGGGATTTCCTCTCTGCCTGTCTCCTCCTACCCCAAAGGATGCAGTTTTGTGGTTTCAAATATTTTTTCTCTTATGCAATGGAAAGAAACATTGAACTGAATTGTGGAGAGGAAAAATAAAAATATTAGGTGGTGGCAGTCGAAAAATTATTTTGACAAAAATAAAACACTTCTTTCTCATGTTCATAGTATTCGTAATAGAAAAATGAGACAAAAAGTTATTTTGAAATGAAAAAAAAAAATTGAAACGTGACATTTTAGAAAATACTGAAATCAAGTATTTCAGGCTAACAAAAAATACTTTTTTCCCTTTCTTTGTTTTCAAGTACCTTTTAGGATAGGGTGAATTTGTTTGCAAATGGATCGTTTTTGATGAATTCTCAGTTTTCATGGGATATCATATTGTTAGAAGCTTTCCAGTTTGCTGTAAAAGAAAATATGGTGTACTTCAAATGGAAATACATGTCAGTTTTCCTAAGAAAAATCTAATTAAATTACCTCAATTCAAATAATTTTAAAGGCTAAGATTATTTATTTGATTAAACATTTTAAAAGAATACTTAGTACAACAGTCCTTATGCTGATGGTGTCTTTTTCCAGCAACCAACGATCTAGATTGTAAACTGCCCAGTGGAGAAGCAGGAATCATTTGGGACAGTATATGTTTTGCTTTCCTGCTGCTGCAAAGAAGAGTCTTCATGAGTTACTACTTCCTGCATGTGGTTGCAGATATAAAAGCTTCTCAGATCCTAGCATCAAGGTAACATAAAGTTTTAAAAAATTAAATGAAACAGCTCAAGTCTCTTATGGCTATGGTACTTATTTGTTTGTGATAGGTAGTACCAAAAGAGTCCTTTAACATTGATTTAAACAATCTATGCTAAATTCATAATTGCAAAATCAACTCTGAAAAAGCACACATGAGAAATCCAAATAATTGAGAATCTGATAGAAATTAAGCCATCTTTCCTACCAAACACCATCTGCTGCTCTCCAAGCCCTTATTAAAATCTGTGAAAGTTGATGTGTGTTGCAGCATTCTCTCAATGTCAATATGTACGAGAGTGAATGCCAGAGTTTCTAAGCCTTGGAAAGCCTTTTTGAGACAATGGGCCTTAGAAATCACAACTCCAAAAATGGCACATGATGAAAAATACAGGAAACTTATGACATCTGGCTTGGGAATACCATCAGGAAGACACTTGGGAAGTGTCACATCTCTGAACACTGGCTAGGTGTGGCAAGGAAGTATCACTCTCTTTGGGCCTGTTACTTAAACTTTCCCACAAGCATCCGCTCATAGCTATCACTAGCACAACCATTCTGTTTTTTAATAAGGCAGATCAGAAGTGAAATTCTGGTTTTAATTTCAGTAAGATTTCTAAGGAATTACTGTTGTCAATGTTGGATTAAATGTATTGTGGCGTTTTTTTTCCCCAAAAAGCATATGGATATTAATTTCTCTCTGTGTTTGAGGGCAAAATTTGGCTTGCGTGTCCTGAAAGGAAGTATTTTTATCTTCCTGTTCTTCCCCCTCCAGGGATTACTTTTAAAAGGGGAAATGTTTAGATGCCCATACTGAGCAAAAGTCACCACTGTAAGCAGAGCTTCCAAAAGTTCTACACCTCCATCCCATATTGCCTCTCTCAGACTTTTGCTCTGGGCTGAATTTCACTGCTGATGCCCAAGATTGCTGGATACCACCTTTTTGTAGCTTTTTTTGTTCACAGTGTTTGCAGTGAAGATAACACAAAGCAAAATCGTGAGTATCAAAATGCCTCCTAAATTGGAAAGTTATCATCCAGAAGGAAAGAGCAGGCTCATGTAAATGGCACTGGGCTGGGTTGGAAGAAACATGTTTGGTTCTTACTTCCACCTTTGTGCCTTTGGGTAAGTTACTGAACATACCCAGGCTTGAGTTCTCCAGCAGCAGAAGTGGGGACATTCGGGCCTGTATCAGGAACTTTGTAAAGCTAAATGTATTAACGACCAGGAAATGCCGAGATATTACAGGAAGGAGGGTGATATAGTGATATAATTAATTTTTTTAGTTAGCTGCTTGCCTGGCTAAAAGCCAAGCTTTGAATGTACGTGGACAATGGAGAAGGTCAGGTTTGGATTCCAACAGCATGGTCTGAGCTTTTCTTCTAGTTAAAGTTAATATTATGAAATACAAATACCTCACCTAAGTAAGATTAAATTGTGATTCAAACAATAGAGATGAGGATCCAGTGACAGTTTTCAATAGTCCATAAGAATTTAGGAATGATCAAGTTGCTAAGGAGAACGTGTCTTTCTTTGTTTACTTTACCATGCTTTGATACAATAGTGATGGCCAGTCTTGATTGTATTCATTTGAAAAAATGTAGCTGTGGTTACCCTGCATATAACAAGGAAGAATGATTAATCTTACAGAAAACAATGGCGAAAAATTAATTAGAAGTAGACTTCTGAAACTATAGCTGGTCTTACTGAATTCCTGACAAAAGAAAGACTTTAAATCTATGCTACTCTTTGAGAGAGACTTCAAGGCTCTTTGAGAGTCTTCAAGAGTGGATGAGTGAATAATGAAGAATGGCCAAGACATGTGATCTGGACATCCAAATCAATGAGTTGATTACATTTCTAATGGAATGGAATTAGAAGCCCCACATTCTTTTGGCACATGAGAAACTTGCTCAAGGATTTATGTCATCAGATTGAAAGCACTGTAGTGCCCCTTTCCAGAGGCATAAAGCGAAGCTGAAACTATGCTCATCATGGCCCTGGATAAACCTGGACTTTGCTCAGAACTTCCAGGGGGTTGAGGCAGGGGGACAAGGTGATTATAATGCTGAGATAACTACGAAAACCAAATCCTGGAAGTGTGCAAGAAGTCCTAACTTGGCCTTGAACCCACCCATGTTCTGTGTTCTTGAGGACTGGAATCTGAATTCCTTGAACAGCTGCTAGAGGAACTTACAGGCTGAGTAGGGGTCACAGCATTTGACCCCAGGTCCTGAAATAACTGACTGTAAACAGATTAGTATTATGGAGTAATTGATTATTTCTTCCAGGGCTTGGATTAGTTTTGTTTTATGCAGATGAGGTTGTGGACAGAGAGAACACGGAGTTCTCTGTGATTAGCTGTCATAAGGGAAACTTAGAAACATTTAATGTTTCCTCTCCTTTTTTCCTTTCTTCTGTCCTCATTTCTGCTGTAGGGGTGCTGAGCTTTTCCAGGCTACAATTGTCAAGGCTGTAAAGGCAAGGATTGAAGAGGAAAAAAAATCAATGGATCAACTGAAAAGACAGTATGTATTGAATGTATTTTTTTATATATATATATATCTATATACACACACATACATATGTATGTATTTCACTGATTGTTGGTATTTATCTAGCACCTTCTTTTATAGAAAAGTTGATTAGGTTTTGAAGTATGATTTTGCAATTACAACAATTGCTGTCTGGGCATTCAAAGATCTTAGTTATTCCAGTAGTAGGTAGTTTTAGAATCATCTTGTCCAAAAAGACAATGTACTGCAGAATCTAAACTTTCATTTAAACATAGAATTACATTTCTAGAACCAAAGGTTTTGAGGTTGACATAAAGAATTAGAGTGGAATGTACTGACTTACCTGTTCCTCAGTGTGCCTGAAATTGTAATGGAAACAAAAGTTTCCTATAAATCAAGACAGAAGATGTGAACCCTCCTGCTTATTCTGAAGGTTCTTGTAAACCTTAGAAATCCAACGATGACAGGTTAAGAAGATCAGCTTTAAGCTGTTCCACACCTGAGTGTGATAGCAACATGACCATATAGTCTTCTCTTTAAAAGATGATCTGTATCTGTGCTATATTTTTTCTCTGTTAGAGGTCCAGCTCAATTGTAGTTTTGGATTATCCTATTTTATGTAATATGCATGCAATGCAGATGAAATATGGGGGGAAAAAAATCTGTCTTTTTTCTTCTTTCTTCCACTAATTATCCTACTGTTCTCTCAAATTGTCTCTCCCCATCTCTCAGAAAAGTAGGACAGTCAAATGCAAAGCCCCTGTGGAACTCATGAAAAGGGTAGGCAGATTACTAATCAGAAGTGCCGCATTAACCCTGTCTTACTTGAAGGTACAAGCCTAGATGGTTAGAAAATAGGAGACTGAGACACCGGAACTGGGTTAAAAAAAAACAAAAATTGGACCAGCTTGGGGCCTAGTTAGGGAAGCTGTAGTTGAGAGCCACCTAAATAGCCTGAAATCACTGTGGACTAAGGAAGCTGAGTAACATCCTGACCCTGCTGCAATGAATGACAATATTCTCAGCGACTTTAACATTATTAGGATTTTGTTCTGTATACCTGTATTCCTGGTAAAATTTGCTGGATACCTGTTACTTCCGTTTCATTTGTGATTCCTCCTCTAGTGTTTGCGTGCAAAATATCTATGTTTACCTTCACCGAAAATATTTGCACTCAGCTTAATTGGCCTGGAGATCTTTTCTCTTTATACAGCCAATAACCCACTCCACTTTCTGTTGGGTGCAGCCAGCACGCTTCTTTAACTACGAAGAGCTTTCAAAGCTCCTCCACCACCATGCATGGAAAACTGTAACTACTTCCTAATCAGATGTCAAATCCCACTCCTGACAGCTTCTTCCACACCTGCATAACTGGTGTGGGCAGGGGGGTTGGAACTAGATGATCTTTAAGATCCCTTCCAACCTGAACCGTTCTGTGATAACTGAAGAAGCATCAGAAGGCTGCAGGGACCGTGCTCCCTACCTCCATGCCTGGGGTTTCCCACAAGATGATGTATTGGGCTGTTGCTGGCGCTGCTCTGCGCGTCAGTCAATCTTATCCCAATTGACAGGACGTGCCTGCCCTGGAAACCATTCATTTTTGTTAATTCTGCAGAGTTTAGGATCAAGGAGGTGAAACTGCTTGCAATAACGACAAAGCTAATCTATGTTTCTCTAAAAATAGTTTATATTTGCAGGATGTTTGCCTTCAACAATAGAGGGTGCTTGTTTTACTTCATTCAATAATGTGCATCAGTACTTCATACAGCTTAGGCTGGTTAGGATGAAGAGAACCATCATCACAGCCAGATGTTTTGAACAACCGAGTTGTCCTGACTGACATAGTGGAACATCATCAGCAGATGAATGATAGGGAAAGAAATGTAATCGTCTATTGAATAATAGCAACTAGCTGAGATGAAAGAGTTTTTCCCTCTGTAGTGGGTGGTTCTTCCCTAACAAATGGAGAGATTAATAAAAGTATTTAAGTGCATTTTGATCACTGAAATCAGTGACTCATTTGCTTCTATTGAAAGAACCTTTTCCTGACAATTTCAACTTTTTTTTTTACTACAGTTTGTCAAACTGTGAAAATGTAGAAATCTTAAAAGACCAGATTGTGACGACTTTAAAGAATTGAAAGAAGGAGAATTGAAGGCTTGCCTACGTCTGGACAAAACTGAACTAGTTTAAGTCTTCTGTGTTTCCAGATATGGAAACATCTGTGGGACAAATGAGAGCTTAAGGGGTGAAGATGTAGCACAAATAGTGCAGGAGCAGCCACATCCCTGGCTCAGAGTGGCAAGTTTCAGGAAAACTGCTGGATTAGGCAGAAGCCCTTTTTTCTCAGAGCTTCATTTGATCTGTTGTAGCTCCTGACAGCAATTCTTTAAATTTTAAATGATAAGAAGATAGTTGAGGGGGAGTAGGTAAAACAGCAGGCAGCCCAGTTCTCACTGACCAGCGAGTGGACATCTAGGGTTGACACTTCCAGCCAGCCCCTTCAGAGCCATTTAACTCCTTATGTTTAAGGGCAGGATTAATGACAATGGATTTAGAAATGTTGGGGGGTGTGTGTGTGTGTGGATGTGTCTAGCAGTTGTTTTTCACCGTGGATCAAAAAGGGTAAGGACATACATCTAATAAGATTATTCCTTTTGCTAGAATGGACCGCATCAAAGCCAGGCAGCAAAAATACAAAAAGGGTAAAGAGAGAATGCTGAGCATGAGCCAGGAGTCCTCAGAGGGGCCAGAGATTCGGAAGGTTTCTGAAGAAGACGATGAAGGTACCGTTAGCTATTGTTGTACCATAACAGCAGTTGAGCACTAAGGACCTAATTGACCTAATAGTCAGACAAGTGATAAATTGTTCTTCAAAACTGTCAGCTTGTAACAAGGTTGTTAGCTGAGTATCAGTTTGGAGCTTGGTTCAGCCAAAGAAATCTGGGATTTTGTACTGCAAGAAGGTTTAGAGGAAATGGTTTGCTTTGAGGTTACTTTTGGTTAACTGCAGGCTGTTGGCACAGAGATGAATAGCAGCAGAGGTTTGTTTTGAACAAAGTCATTATCTGTAAACCGCAGTGTTACAAATAGTAGCATCCACATTTTTCCAGCCACGCTTTCTGGATGCTGTGAGATTTTTTCAGTCACTGAAATGTTTGTATACTTTTAAGTGTTGTTTAAAACATGGTAACAGATCAAATGATACCTTTCTAGTGCCACATGTCTAGCACTGACTTGGGATCAGCACTTAACTGGATTTAAAATTTTTGGAGCCTGAAATGTAAGGGGATTTCAGAGGAGGGAAGATATTTTCTTCTTGAATTTACAGTCAACTGTGAACTGTAGGTTTTAAAACACAAACCTGAACTTTTTAGCTGTTTAAGGGTAGAATGCTGTTTTAACTGCTGCGTAAACCAGACTATTTCTGCTTAGTGGTCATGCTTCTGAATGATTTTAATATTGAATGTATTCAGTAGATCTGACATCTGATGTGCTCATGAAATTTTAGCTCTTTTGAGAGAAATTAAAAATTATTAATCAGTGTAAGAAACGTTTCTCATTTTGTAAAATTAATATTTGGACATATTTTATTTTAGGAGAAGCAGACAAAGAGAAAGCCAAGGGCAAAAAAAAGCTGTGGTGGCGGCCTTGGGTTGATCATGCTTCCAGTAGGTTTTCTCAATCATCTTACAAATACGTGGATTTAACCCTTATATCCTTGACCAGAATGAAGGCATTCCCATGACCTGTTTGTTTTATGCCTGATTTTATGATTGTGACTTGATAGAAGGCTTGTTTTTTTCAACATATGTTTTCTCCTTCCAAATCTTCAAGGAGTGAGTTTAGCCATATTTTGAACTTCTGTGTGTTGGAAGCATAGCTAGCTCATGATACTTCGGGCATTCTTAGAAAAATTTCAAATCAGATAAACATATGCCAAAAAGAATCTATTTTGGCCTCAAAAGTCTCAACTCCTCCCTATTACAAAGCACAATATATCTAAAAATGTGAAGGTGAAGGTTTGCCAACGCATTCTAAGATTAGTCATAATTTCTTTTTCATATACACACATCATACATCTTTTTTTATGGTTCATCAGTCATTCCACTGTCAGCTGTAGAAATCTGAGTACTGCAGTAAGGCAGCAAGACTATTCCCGGGACTAGGCTGTGTAGAGCTCAGCTGAATACCTGTGATCACACTTTAATCTATTGTTGATGCCAGTTGTTTTGTTGTTCCCATTTTTTTTGTGTTTATCTGAGAGCAAAAATATGTTCAGCCCTGTGCACAAGAAATCACTAGCCTGTATCACTCATATAATTGTTTCATTATGATATTTTAATTTATTTGTAGGCTAGTCTTGGCATACGATAGAGTTCTTCCCTATGTTATGGATTGGGTAAAACAAGAAAACTGAGTAGACTGCAGTCTCAAATCGGACGTCCTTCTATTGGATCTTTGTTGAAGGAAATCAGACATGAGCTATTTATTAACCTCTGAAGATTTAAAAAAATATTCAAGGGTATAGCACTGATCAGAGTTAAATATGAATGTCTTTATTTTGCCTGGTTATTTAGTTTAAAAGAGTTACTCCAACTAATACTTTTACACATCTACATACTGCTTCATTTACCTATGTGTATTTATTTATAACTGCAGCATATATATTTGCCAACAGCGTTTAACAGAATGTCGTATGCTTATTTCTATCAAGTCACAAGTAAACTGTGCCTCTATTTTTATTTTTCTAAAGGGCACACTGCCACTTTAGAGAGACCTATCCCTTTTCAAAAGTCTTATTAAGGTAAACTTCTTGCCCTGTAGTTTCATGAAGGACAAAAACGACAGAACAGATCAAAACTATAATTTGTGACTTTTTACTGTAGAATTTCAAGCTACAGTGATTTTGAAGGAATGGGATATGGACTCTTGTTTATTCACCACTGGTTTTGTAATAAGAAGAAATGCTCAAAGAGAGACATTGACTTTGGCTTTTACTTATTTCACCCTCATTATTTAATGTTCTTAGGTGGCAACTTGCATTTTGGTATTTAAACAGTGAGCATTCTTGAAATTATTTACTGCAATAATGCAAAACCTTGTGGGAAGCATCACAGACCCTGATCCTGCAAACAGTGATTGCCTGCCATGTGGCTTGCGTCCACACTCACTGAAACGTGGCACTGACAGTAGGTGTTCACAGGCATACAAACTGGAAATAGACTGATATCCCCCATCTATCCTTTTTGAAACACTGAGCTGTAACTGCAGCCTTCCGCTGCACGTGGATGTTCATCTCAGTAAATAGGTTTGTGGCTGTGGCTGTATATATGTATATATTGAAGTTGCTCAAGCTTGAAGTTTCGTGCCAATTCTGATGTTTAATTTAGATTTTTATTGCCATTTTTGTACCACTTGTTATGATTTTATTATACAGAAAGATATCTCATTTTGTATAGCATAGGAATTACAACATAGTAATGAATTTGAGTCTGAGTAGAACAGATGGGAAACATCAGTGAGGGTTTCCTCATTGGCGCTCACTCACACTTCGCCTTGCAGGGAGGAATGGTTCCTCCTATGCTTGGGGATTATTTATGGAGCCCCACAAAGATCAGCAGGAGTTAGGGACACATGCTTTGAGGTCCTCAGCTTCTTCTGGGGCACAGAGTTGTGTCTGGTGTCATGCAAAAGATGGTGTTTGCAGCTGTCCTGGGGAGCTCTTTCCCTCTGGGCACAAGCAGATGATGAGATAATGCTGTCTTCTCCTGCATGGCTCCCCTTCTGCCTCCTCCCACAGGAGGCATCTCATCCCACAAGGAAAGTTTGCAAGTCCCTTTTTTCAGTAGGAGTAAGTCACGTTTTGCAGTAAGAGAGGGGTCCCCCAAGTCCAGTCTGGCCATGAATTATCTTACAAGTAAAATTTGGTCTCTTTAATAATCCCTGTAGGTGACTAATACACTTCTTATTCCATTTTGATGTGTGCAAGAATGCATTATTGCTATTCAATCATACCTCCCTCGTTAGCTGTAAAAGAGACATAACTGTTACATTATAGTGTCCCCTCAGATACACTTTGACCTAAACGTTTTGGAGGGAGATCGTTGTAGATTTTTCTTTCTGCCAGCTCAGGCATTCCAAGTCTGACCTGGTGCTACTCTGAGCCTTTAAGGAACTGCACTGCAGCAGAGGTTTCCCCTGGGTGTCAGACCTTGTCCTGCTGATCTTCTGTGTGGATGATTTCTGTTGCTGACTACAAGATACTTTTTTTATGAAAGAGAACTGCAGACCACTGGCTCTTAAAATACATTCATCTCTTTAATGCATTTTAAACGGCCATTCTTAGAAGGCCCTGTACCAAATAATTAATTTGCTTGATCCAAGAAATTTCCAAACTTTCTTTTCACCTCAGTTCAGCAATTGGAACTGCTGAGGTGGACTCTGTGTCCCTCTGCAGGGCATTCATTGATGTTAAAAGTCATAACTAGGTACACAAGGCACAAAATTCCCTTTGTGAGGGACTTTTAAATGCTGAAGTTAAGATCCAATAGAGTTCTGGCAAATTTCAGTGTGCTTAACCTGAGGTTTCTACAGTAGTTATGTCTGGTCATCTGTGCACAGAGGGTATGTGTAGAATTCAAGGTATGATTGAATTAAAGCAATTGTTACTTTTCCAGAAACCTATAATGAGGGTTAAATATAATTTTCTATATAAATATGTATTGCTTCATATATCCAGATTGTGTGACATTTCATCCAAGTAACTGTTCCTTTAAATATTTCAGCTTAAATGTCAAAATTATTTACCAGTTTTCACTGCTGACTCTAATGCTGTGATTTTGATTTTTCTCTTGCTCATTACCTTATTTTTATTTCTTTCGTTTCCCTTGTTCATTCATGTAGGCCTGTTACCATCTGAGAAATAAAAACATTGCTTCTGTTCAAGGATATAAGGCCTAGCTTATTCACTATGCATCTTTACTGTATCAAGGTTTCAGAATCTTTCTGAATCCATGGGCAAAAAATTGAAACTCATTTGCGATCACGTTAATAGAATCCAAGTGATTTGTTTTAAACAAACCAAGGTTTTCCATTACCTTATCAAAGCTTAAATGTTTGAAGAAAGCATTAACTAATACCATCTCATTCCATAGTTTAAAGGATGCCTCAGCATTTTAAAGAGAAGTTCTGTATTTTTTGTCCAGTGGTACTGTTCATGTAAATTCTTTTACTTACCTGCTGGGCCTTTTTTACTCCCTCAAATAACCATCAAATATCAGTTCCCAATTAATTTAGACTTAACTGCCTTTTTTTTTCTAAAAAATGTAACCTAGTAACTTGGTATACTTCAAGCTTTTTCTTTACATTTTCTTCTCATGATGATGTTTTCCTTAGTTCTTGTATAATTCTCATTCATGCCCAAAGTATCGCGGACTAACATCAAATAAATTGCCTGAGACCTTTTCATCTCTTGCTTCTTCTCTGTTCTCACCTATTCTGGTTATGAATTTTTAAATGACTGGCTGGCTGTTCGTAGGTCTTGGGGCAGTTGAGAATAGAACTTTTCAGAAAAATAAGAAAATATTTTGTTTCACTTAGTGGTCAGAAGTGGAAATTATTATTTGTTTGAGACGGATAGTGAAGAGGAAGAGGAAGAGGAGAAAAAAGAAGAGGAAGAGCCTCGAAAAAAATCTGCATTTCAGGTACTTTATGGTAATTTGCTTTCTAGTTGACATCTGGAAAAAAATGTTGGCTTCTCATAACACAGGCGCATGTGTTAAAGCAGCCAGTACATTTAAGGTAGACCTGAAAAGTATTGGAAATGAATTTTTTTGCCAATTTAAAATGCAAGTTTGCCCGTTTTAAGTATTGCCAAATTCCTACAGGAACCATAGTGCAATCATATCTTCATTCAGCTATTCCTGTGGAATACAAAAATAAAAAAACCAAAGATTAAGAATCTGAGCTTTATTTTTTCTGCATTACAATAAAGATAAGTGAGGAAGCTGACTTGCCTCTGGCACTGCTGTGCAATGTTTCAGTGGTTTTCTGGTTTTGAGTAGCTATTATCATTCCATGAAGAAATAATCCCCAAAATAAGCGACGTTTCATGGAAAAGAACACATACTTTTTAAAAAAAAATTCTTTTTCTTATTGATCCTATCAGACCAGAGAAATATATCCTTGGGTTAACAGAGATTAACATTTGTGGATGCCCCATCCCTGGAAGTGTTCAAGGCCAGGCTGGATGAGGCTTTGAGCAGCCTGGTCTAGTGGGAGGTGTCCCTGCCCAGGGCAGGGGGGTTGGAACTAGATGATCTTTAGGGTCCCTGCCAACCCGAACCATTCTATGATTCTATGATTCTATGATTTAAAATTACAAAAGGAGACCACATCACTTTCTCTCCTTTCTTTTTCAGGAAAATGTTAATCAATATGTTTGCATTTTAAGTGGCAGACTGTGCTGAATTAAGAGTATGTTGTAGTGTTAAAAAGATAGCTGAAGTTTCCTAACTGGGTTCCCACATATAGACTGGTTGATCTTAGTACCAGGTATTGAATCTGCTGGCTTCAATGAAGAGCTTGGGTGAAGAAGGTAGTGAAATCCTCATGCATCCTCATTAAAGCAATATATGATTGCTTTAATCTTCATAAGATTAAATTTTTACTTGTTGAAGAATTTTCAGAAATACCACAAAACTTTTTTAGGTCTGTAACTTTTAAAGCTTAAGCAAATGGTTAGCTTTTCACAGATGAGTATTCCCATCCAGGGGCAAGCTCATGTGACTGCAAAAATGGTGCATTACTGAAAGCCCAGCCCAAGCAAGAGCAAGAAACTGCCTCCATGCTCTTCTATTCCTTATTCCAATAGCTTTCAAACAAAGCTTCCCAGACGACATTACTGAATTACAAGATGAAATATTTTATTTAATTCACTGATACAATGTGCCTTTAGCTTATATACTTACATTGTATTACCAACTGATTATATTTGTTAAACTGCTGCATGGTAATGACATGGAAAATTTTTTTTTCCTGACCTTAAAAAAGACAAAACAAATCTGGATGAAAAACAATGTGATAAGTAAGTTTTATTTTCTACAATTTACACAATTTTTTTGTATTTTTTGCATTTAACTCACCATGGACCATAAAAATGGCTCATGAATTTCTAGGTCATTTTTCTTTCTGGTTTTCGTGCAGGTATAGAGAAAAGTTTGCATTCTTGTTTCTGCTGATTTTTTTAAAAATTGGTGAAAACCTTTTGTTCTGATGTGCTGGTGCCAAGCACTGAGATTTTAAGGATTTCTAAACTTGAGGTCAGAAGCTAATAAGATTCTTCATTTACTCTGGGTTTCAGGTTTTTTGTTTGTTTGGTCTTATTTTTTAAAGCTCAGTCCTGAAACTATTAATCTGAGGATGGAGGATCTGGTCTTTATTTCAAAATTCTGGTCAGACATTCTGTAAAGGTTCTGCAGTATGTGCAACATGAAGATGTTGGATGGCTTTATGTAGGAGGGAGTTGCGTAGAACAGAAAATTGGTTTTGTTTATGAAAAGCTTGTTCATCATTTGGTCATCATACCTTATTCACCTTCCATCACCATGCAGATGGTCTTAATAAAAATACTAGCAAAGTGAACTTGTTTGTTGTAGAGCCTACTAAAGAATTATTTAAAATTGTTGATTTTTTCTTTTAGTGTAAATTGTGGGCAATAGTCACTTCAAGGGTTAAATGGAGATTTTATTTATTAGAGAGTGCAGGTAGTTACGAATCATCTTATTGAAATTTTATTGTTAACATCACAAATGATCTTTTTCATACTGGAGTCTATGAATGTAAATTTGTCCTTAATAATCTAGGTACAATCATTCAGTAGATACTTTTTATTAATATTTTCTTGTTTTCTACTAATTGCTCTTGCTTTGTCCTTCTTTATAGAGAGCTATTGGGAAATTTGCTTCAGCCATTTTAGCCTTGCCAAAGTCTGTCATTAAACTACCCAAAACTATTCTTCAGTATTTAATCAAAGCAGCAAAGGTACTTGACATTTTGCGAGTGCTCAGTATGTGACCCATCCTGCAGTTCCTGATGTAATGTATACCTCTGTCCTCGTCTGCATTTTTCCTCTTATATGAATGACTAAAAAAAAATAATGACAGCCAAAGCTTCATTCCTAGTAAATGCAATACACTTCACTTCATACTTTTGGAGTGGTCAAGCCACAAGAAAAGTAGTCTATCTTTTTTTAAGTGCAACCCTGGAGTGAAAATGCAGACCCAAATTCTCATTTTCTTCTGATACTGCTGTACAAGATGGTCACATCAAGTTGCATGTATCTTGTGGACACCGTGGTAATTGATCTCAGAAAGCTGGTAAAAGGTTTGTCAAACACACATTCTGCTCCAAACCCCCTTTTAGCTCTCTACATTTCTGGCCTTCATCATCAGAAAAATAACCTGTGCATCTTCTTTCTTGTCCTCCTTGAATACATTTAGCATTTCCTACCTTTGAGCACTGTGTATCATTTTTACACTTCATATATGTAACATGATATTTGTAAGGCGTGAGCATTACAGGTTGAGCATACCAGCTCCAAAGCCTAAAAGATACTTCATTTAAAGTTTGTCCAGCAGTAAAAATCTAAAGTAATACATGTGTATGCACCCATTCAGCTCTTAAAATATCTACTTCTTAGCGTAAGTAGTTATATTAAATTTATTAGTCAAATGCCCTTTCTTCATTCTGTTCTACCCTCTTCCAAGTCTGCCTTTTACCTCTAATAAAGTATTCACACTATGACTGTGGCTAGCATACAGTTTTCTCAGCCAACTGTTCAATAGCAGATGTTGACAGTTTTTGACTTTCAGTAAATAATAAGGTATTAGTTCACTTAAGTATCCCATTCCCCCAGATCACCTTCATTAGAAAACACCTATTACAAAGCAAAGAGAAGCCAGTGCTTCTGATCCCACACATTTTCTCACATGGTGCTTGTTTTGAACAAGTCAGACATATAAAAATAAATGTACAGACCTTGAGAGATTTGGAAGGGGACCTTCTTATCAACAGTACCAAAATTAATTTCCTCTTCATTGTTGTATACATTCACAAAACAGAACAAAGTATTTTTCCCTTTTAAATTTATTTAAAGTCAGTTTGACAGTTTTAAAAAATTGCTTTTAATGTTCCAAAGCAATTTGTGTATGCAAATTTTAAAAATATAAACAAACCAAATAGAAGTTTTACCATTCTGTCCTATGAGGGGCAGTTCCAGCTTCACTGAGATGCACGTGTGTTGTTATCATTGTCTGCATGTTTGTCTTCTGAATTAATAGAGCTGTTTTGTTATTGTGCTTTATTTTCAACTTCATGTGTGCTTCCCTGCCCTGTCTCTGTTAGCAGCCTGTGTTGCTTAGAAATTGACAACAATGCGGTGTCGACTGAAGATGATTACCATTTTTCAATGAAAACTATAAAAGGAACAAAAGAACATCTGTCATCCTAAAGAGCTGTGGAGAAGATACAGTTACTTTAGTTTCTGTTATTCACATTTTAGGTTGTATAGGGAAAAAAGATATGTTAGTGCCTTTTTCTTGTAACCTTCCTTCACAGCTTGAGCAGAACTATTCAAAAAGTTACTTTTGGGTAACTTTTTTTACTTTTTCTTATTCTACCGCTATAGCATTTATAAATATTTTGGGCCAATTCCATGCTTCATGTAGTCATACAGGTCAACAGACTGTTGATCTGAGTGAGTGCTGCGAGCAGGATTTGGCCCCATAAAATCCCCTTGATATACAGGTGAGTATTACTGTTTTCATTTTACAACTGGGAAAACAGTAGCAGAATGATTCATAAGTGACTTATCTGAAGCAATGAAGGGAGCCATTGTCAAAATCAGGATAAAATCTGAGGAATTCCTGACTGCCAGGTTTGGGAATATGCATAGATAGCAAATCTGTAAATGTTCCACTGGGATTTGCAGAGGGAAAAAAGAATACCTAAAATATGGAAAATGTACGAGCACAAATACCTGTACTGAGAAATCACTATGTCTTTTGATGCTTTAGTTAGTTGATTTGCAGCACTTTAAGAGAAAGTTTCCATTACTCTGCATCTTGCCTGTAAACCGATAAAGTAGAAATGCAGAATTAAATAGAGAGATTCAGGTGAAGTAGCCCGTATGCACAACAGGGTATTAATTCCC
Organism: Dromas ardeola; assembly: GCA_013398915.1. Classification (NCBI taxonomy): domain Eukaryota; kingdom Metazoa; phylum Chordata; class Aves; order Charadriiformes; family Dromadidae; genus Dromas; species Dromas ardeola. The sequence continues at coordinate 85,386 of VYZM01023771.1, read as the reverse complement.
AAAGTTCAGAGCATGAATTTTTATGGGTTCTAATGAAACTTGGTTCACCCACAAGTGTTTTCACATTTGGTTTTATGCTCGCAAAAAATAGCACATGAAAACTCAGCAGGTCTGCGGGGGAGGTGTTTGATTTGGGATTCAAAATATTTCCTTACCGCTGCAGATCTGAATGTGTTTACTCAAACTATATAGTCCTGCTTGTGGCTTATTCTACGGCTTACTCTCTAAACATGAGGAACCTTGAAATAAATGAGTTTGTTCCTTCCAGTTTGTTTATCAGGCCTGGATTACTGACCCTAAAACAGCACTACGACAGAGGCGCAAAGAGAAGAAAAGTTTTGGGAAAGAGCAGAAGCGAAGACGAAAAGGATCTGGGGATGGTAGGTAGACTTCTGTATTTTTAAAAAATGTAGTGTTAGCTAGACTGCCTGTTGTTCCTGGTAGTGAAAGGCAGCTGAGTTTTAGAGGGCAAGTGCTCTCAGTTCTGGCTAGGAACTGGAAAAGGGAGTTTGCCTTTGGCTGGCTGTCTCTCCCTGCCCCAGCCCAGGACAAGGCCAGCCATAGCTATGGCCTTCAGTTCTACACAACGCACACTGGGGGAGATAAAGGAGAAGAGAGGATATATATGTTTTCCATGGAGCTGCAAGACACACGCCCAGAACTTTTGCCAAATAGGAAGACTCAACACATTGTAGAAAACGTCAGCTATATGAAAACATTTGTGGAAGCAGAGTACTTGCAAGCGAAAGCCATAACCCAGTAAAGGCGTAACTTTATAAAGCCAACAACCTGGGAGTTAACAGCATTTCCTCAGAATATGGGTGTGTAAACGCCAGGTGTTTGGCCAGAATCAAGCAACGCAAGGACATTACCGTTTCACTCCCCCACCTCATAAAAAGGTTTATCTTACTTTCCAGGTTTTCCTAGGGTTGCTCAAAGTCTCTCATTTTGATGATAAATTCATGTGTATTCCCAGGGACAGTTTTGCATGTGACAGACTTACATTTTGTGTTGAAGAACTATTTCATGAGGAAGTTCCTGAAGAGCTGTAGTTTGAGTGGAACTGTAAGAAAAATTCAATGAAATAGCCAGAAAATTATTTCTTATTGCCTGATTTCCTATATTGTTCCCTAAAGAAGCTTGAGTTGATACATGGGGAAGAATGTCAAGAGCTATTTTTCACTTTCCATGCCGTACTCACTGAGGAACCCAAATATCCATGAACCCCTAAATTCACAGTGAATACAGCAGGTAGCAAAAGGAAAACATACCAATGTTAATAGGGTTTTACTGGCACTGTAAAATCATTCATGCCTCTGAAAAAAAAATCAGTGTATAAGTGGTTCATATCTCTTAATCTTTTGCTCCTTTTTTAAACAAGAAAAGAAAACATTAATTCAGAAATAGAAATTTTCTGGTCGGTATGGATGGGGAGGGGGGCCCATTCAGGCTGAATCAGCTGGACTTTTCCTCCATTTGGCATCTTCACCTGTAGAAAAGCGGGAGCTTTGTAATTTGACTGCTGCCACGGAAGGTGCAGCTGCAGTTATTGGATATTAGATAGAAGTAGAGTCATTTGTCTGCCCTTCAGTTCTGCCTGCAACTCTACATCACTCTTCTGCCGCAGGCCTAAATCAAAGCACGTGGTAGTTTCAAACCAACTCTGCGGCTTCGTTTCAACCCGAAGGTCCCACTCAGTTCATTCGGGTTTGCTGGGTCAGAGGCAGGAGAAGATCAGAGCACTGATCAGGTTTGCCCTTTGCAGAAGCCGAAGAAACGAGCTCGAGTGTGAGTCAGTGGAAGGTGAGGCTGCTGAGGGTGGAAGTGGTGTGACTGAGAAATTGCCTGGGCTGACACCAAGAAACGATCTTGCTCAGCAACCTATCTAGTAAGAAAATGCTGCTGCAAATTAGAAGAGAGGGAACACCTTCGCTGACAGGGTTGTCCCCTCGCTTGAGTCCTTTAGAAATGGAAATGCACTTTCTGTTACATTGGTAGGCGAGGAACCAGTCATTAGTGCTCAGTAACTGTAGCATTTACTAGCTTGAAAGGCATTTACACCCGCACTTCTGTAGGTGTAACACTCACTGTTTCGCTCCTCATTCTCAATAGGTGGTACTGATGCGGACTGTGAAGACAGTGAAGAGGAACCTGTCAAGAAGAAATCTGATGGACCAGGTACGAAGGCAGAAAGAGAGTTTCTCCGCTGTTACAGTGCAGTTGTGGCTGGTGGTGTAAGCAGCATATCACAGAGACAGCGTTGCAGTGATCCCGGGGTTGTGTAAAAGCCACAAAATCCACTCTGACCTGTGCAGTGAGAACTTCTTAACTACTTTCAGGTTTTCAGTTGCTGGATTTACAAGCATTGGAACTTCTACTCCTGAACTATTAGCTACCGCACACATACACACTTCAGTAAATACATCTGCAGGTTCGGACTTGATCACTTGCTATATATTTTACTTATAGAACAACTTACACCTGAGCTTAGCTTCCAGTCCTGATTGCACACAGCCCTGTGTTAAAATCTCCATTGTTTTCCAACGTCTGAAATGTTATTAGCACACAGACCTTGTGTTTTTTCAGTGTGTTTTAGCAAGGTTAATATAATGCTTTTGTCCAGTACTCACCCATTCAGCAAGGTGCAACGATCTCTAAAAAAACGGGATTTTCCCAATCTCACCCATTCTCATTCATAGTCAGAGTTAAGGCTGCTCTGACCAACAGAAGAAATGCCAGCCATTTGCAAGGTCTCTTGCCCATATTGAAAGCTTTCCTCCAAAGAAGTGTAATAGATCAAAAAGCTAAGCTTGACTCTTTGTTTCTAACTGGAGTAAAAGAAGAAAACAGACTCTCCTCTTGAGTAAATCTTCGAGATGGCTTACCTTAGTGAGACTTTTGACTTCAGAAGCTATTTTTCTGCTCTATTTAAACTTGGTTCCCACGGTTCCAGTTAGAATTGGATCCCTGAGGGAGCCACAGAGTAGAAGATGTTACAGCGATGTGAGAAATGTCATTTCTTTCTCACAAGAGCAATGGTCTCAAATAAATGAGTTGCATTGCTGTCCGGGTTTCCTGGTGGGGTTTGGGGGGCTTTTTTATGTGTTGCTTATTGGCGATGCAGTTACCTGTGTTATAACACTGAAGTGAATCACTCAAACACATCTCTAAGGAAATACTGTTGGTGCTACATAGGCGTTAGGGAAAGAGAAGGAGGTTTATAATTAATTTGTATTGGAAGTAGTCAATTTAAGGTGCTTTATATTTTCGCTGAAATACTTTGACCATTCCTAGGTAAAATTTCTTAAAGGAGATGGTTGGAAAAATTAGACAGTAATTGTTAATCAAGCATTAGTATCATTATTAACCTTAGACCAAACCCTGTCTCATGCTCTCAGGCAAACAGAAGCCTTCTCTGCATTTGACCCTTTAATTTAGAATAACAGTCTCTGCAAAAAATAAATATTTGTTTCCCTTTTTGAAGATGTTTAGATGCGATCGATCCCCAAAAGATTATTTTTAAAAAGTTTTGGAGAACAGCAAAGCTACCAGAACAGCTACAACATCATTAAAAATGTATACTGAATCACTTCCATCCCAGAGAGAAAAACGACCTTTTAGATTAGACTGGAAGTGCTTGGCAAAGCACTGTGGTGAGACTACGGCATGGCAGTGATGGTCAATAATAAAGACAATTTTAACCTGAGGGCTGCGATTCTCCTGAAGTCAGAGGCAGAAATCATATATTAGAGAGAAAGATTGTGGGTTAAAAAATAACATTTGTATGTTGTATATATTTCTGTATGAGTGCTATGTTTTCTTTTAACCTATTCATAGTATTATCCGGAATTCAAAGGACATGAATGCTCCTTGAAGTAGAAACAGCCTTACATTTAATTTCCAATGGCAAGATTTCCTTAGCTTCAAGACCTGCACGTTGAAATATGAATGAATAAAATTTAAGTAGATAAATCATAAAATATCTCCAATTCTAAATGACATAGAAAAAAAACTGAAAAAAAGGGCAAAATATCATTGAAATAGTTATATGACCAAGCGAAGGGGGCTAAATGCTCTTATGTTCAGACATACTAGGCCAGTTCCATGGCATTGCTCAGGTAAATGGTACATACTGCCATTTCAGCATCCACTTTACAGGAATGTGCCACTGATGGGTTCTTTCCTTAGTTGCTCTCCACGCGTATGTGCATACAACCCTGCCTGCACACCCAGAAACACGTGCATGTCCTCCATAGGAAATCTTTTGCTTTATTATAGCTTCACCTTTGCATTCTTTGTAAGGAGCAAATGCGCACTCCACAAAGTTTTGCGTGCCATCTTGTGGTACGGCTAAGAAGTGAGGTTGTGGAAAGCATCATGCTTTAGCGCATAGGTTGGCTCCTTAGTATCTACTTCAAAAATTTTGTCCCTGCATGGCAGATTATTGACAGTTTTCTATTATTTTTTAGGCTGGTTACTCTAGAAATGGTCTTTATAACTAGGGGTCTGGGATTTTCAACCTACCAGGGACAACTTGTTCTGGAACTGCCTAGTTGGAAAGAAATTTTTTAGTATTTGTGCAATACTATGTAAGAACTGTAGTGTGGTGTGTATGTTTGTGAGTGGAAGAAAAATAAGCTGCAAGTGCTGCATTTTGGATGAGAAATGCAGTTACTAATGCTAAAGGAACTACTGAAATGAGAAATTAACTTGAGACAGCTGTGTTGAGCAAAATAAAGCTATTATTGTTAGTATAAACCCATATGCCCTACTCATGGGAAAGTGTACTGTTTTGGCAAAATGGTGCAAGAGTAATGTTTTATGGATGATTTGTATGATTTGTCCTGGTTAGGCTAGTTGATCTGAGACCACTGATGACACAGTGCAGCCTAATTAAAAAAAAGAGAGGCTTTGGAAACAGTAAATACAGAGAGGTGTGTTTAGGTGGTTGGAAAACTGGGAGAGATTCAAAGACTGGTTAGGCAGGTTAGACTTTAAAACTCAGCTGAGCAAGGTTCAAGCACAAAAGGCAAACTCTGCGCAGAGAGAAACATGCACAAGTAAATCGACGGGTAAGGGGTTGAGCTCAACACGCTGGCTGAGTGGCTGTTGAGATCACAGGAGCTGGGGATGTTGAATAGCTCTCAGGAGCTGCCCAGATCTTTGGGTTTCATTTTGCAGACCTGTGCATACACCTTCTCTCTAAAATTAGGGGCTGTTTATATGACTAGTGATTGCAGGACCAGGGAGTTACAGGGTGGAAAAGGGATTCCAGATGATAAGCCTAGATATACAGGCAGGAAAGTGGCACAGACAGCCAAAAGGCCTCCAGCCATCTTCAGAGATTCCTTACTATGACAGGGTCTTGTGGCCTGGATTATTATTATTAGACAATAAAGGAAAAATGAATCTAACTCCAAGCAGAAATACAGTGAAAGATATTTGTGTTCATTAACTCTCTGTTGCTTTTTCCTCTCTAGATAACATCATCAAGAGGATATTTAATATCTTGAAGTTCACTTGGGTCCTTTTCCTGGCAACACTAGACAGTTTTACAGCTTGGCTTAATTCCATCTCAAGAGAACACATTGATATCTCCACTGTGCTAAGAATTGAGCGCTGTATGCTGACCAGGGAGATTAAGAAGGTAACGCCTTTGGTCTTTTTTGTCTGCTAATGCCATTTGCAGCTTAGTGAAAAATTAATGGTTGTCTTTTCAGATCACTGTGTTAAGGAGACAAATTATAAAATTCTCACTTACACGTGCATTTTAAAAATAGGTCTGGACTCTTTTACTGCTTGCTGGTTTGTAAATATATAAACAAGAAGCTTGATTTATTACCTGGACACAAAACAAATTATTGGAAAAATAATTCTTTGAGAAGCTGATATAAGGATTTGGCTGAAACACTCCTTGGTAAAGTGTGGTTTTGAGGGAATAGGATAGATTCAAGTAGAGAGGAGAAGGCATGGCATTTTAAACAGCTCAAAAACTACTTCAGTTTGCATAGTTCAGTCTTTTTGTGGACCAACTTGCCTTGGAAATGACTGACAGCATACACTCATAATTTTCTTCACTTGCAGTGATGCTATGTGGTCCTCCATGAACTAGTTATGTATTTGTAAAACCCATTTTTGTCGAAGATTAATATTGATAGCGTAACTAGAAATTTATTTGGATCTTCAAAATGCAAGTAGGTGATGCCTTAAGGTTGGATAAAGCTCTCATTTTAAGCATAGGTATTTTTACATATGTCGCCAGCAACCCAACTATTTCTGGAAACCTGGCATAGAAGCCTCATTTTTAGGTCTTTCCAGTTTTTGTTAGAAGCTGCAGACTGTCTCAGAGATGAAGAGGTCGAAAAGGTCAACAACACATTAGTACTCTTGACCTTAGTAAAGCCCCATATTGCCCGGCCACTGTGGACATCTGCCAGCACAATAAGGAGGCTGCCCACGACCCCAGGAGGTTCGAGAGGCAGGCTTTCCTGGTCAGAGGGAATCCGTACCCAGTCTGGCCAGGAGGCACTGAGCACGAAGAGAGGGCTGCTTCAGTGTTGATGGTCAGTTACTGTTGTTTTCCCCAAGGTACCCTTTAGTTCCAGTCTTTTAATGGAGGATATGTACAAGAGACAAATGTAGTCTGCCACATGCTTTCATGACTGCTTAATTTCTTCTGATCACTCCTGAAGCCATGTTTAAGGATTGGTGTTACCTTCTCTTCCCCTGGCACTGTTTCATCCGTTGGTTCCTGCAGAGCTCTTGAGTGAGCACCATCCACTCAGTGCTCGGCTTATTGTTTTGTTCTAAGACTTGTCTTTTATAAAATAATTACTCCAGTTATTCCATGGGATTCAAGTTATTCCATTGGGAACACTGGTGACTTTTTCTGCAGTGAAGAGGGGTGCAAAAGAATCAGTCTTTTCTTGTCCTGTTGCCATAACTCCCTTACACCACTTTATGCCTTGGTCACCTGTTGATATCCTGGATTTCTGGCAGCTGATTGTTATGATACTCTTGAAAATGTTTTTCGTTATCAGATTTTTATTTTTTTATTTTAGCAAGTTATTCCTCAGCATCTGATCTCTTTTGGTCTAATTTGCTGAAGTTTTGAATTTAACTCTAGAAAGTTTGTTCTTGTTTGTTTTTCCTCGTGACTTTCGCTTCTTGAAGGATGTCTTCTTGTTTCTTCCTCCTGGTCTTTTCCATTCTGGTGACTTGTGTGTGTGTGCGTGCAGGCTCTTTCATGACATTCAGCTATTCTACACGAGTACATTTGAAAATTAACTGGAGTTATTGTACTGATGGAGTTATTGTTCTGATGGCACTTTCTGTAATCTTCCTCAATATTTAACAGGCACTAGTGCACTCCTGATTTGATGGTCAAAAATAGAGCCTTCATACTATACTTTTTCAATATTAATTGGTTCAAGTCCAACCACAGAGACTCTGTGATAATCCTGGCACAGTGAATTTACTGGATTTGTTAGACTTTATGCTTTTTGACACATACCACTTCTTTCTCAAGCTATCTTCCATTCCATCCTTCCTGTAAAATTGTTACGGTGATAGTACTGTATTGTAGTGACACTCCTTTTTGCCCCAGATCTCAGAACTCCCTGCTATTTCAGCATCCTCACTGAAAATCACATGATTCTTTCTCAATGCCCCTGAGTTTTTAGAGTTTTAACATTTATGCAGAATCCCTGCTAACTGCCTTTTTATGGCCATTACTTATTTGGGACCTTATTTTGATCATTCTTAGCTACTTCTCACCTCAACTTTATTGATTTTTTTCTATCCTTTGTTCCTAATAGATTTATTTATTTATTTCCATTTCATGTTGTCAGCAGCCTGATGCTATTTTGATTACCATAGATCCCATATGTCCTTGTATAGGCTGGTATATCCTGCTTCAGTCCTAAATCTTCTGGTACTAGGGCCCTTCGAAGAATTTCCCCCCAGTCAATAGCTTTAAACTTCAGGTTTTTTTCTAAAATCTTTCTCCTTTTCTGTGAAATATTGGTACCCATCAACATCAGAATCATTAATTCCCCCGTAGCATCCCCAAGTCTCTGTATCAGACCCGTGCCTGTCATTGCTGCCCAAGAAAGGAGGCTCTCACTGCAACCATCACGGGGAAATGTTTCTTTGTCTGATGTAGAGTTGGGGACAATTATCCTGATGTATGAAGTTCCTTTGGTCTCTCTTCCAGCTACAGAGAAACCTGAAATTGAATCCTCCAGCACCTGGGGGACACTTTTCCTGTCACAGCCCTTGTCCTTTATCCCAGGCCTGCAGTCGAACTAGAATGTAGCATGTGCCATAATTTCAGTGGCAGGCTGTCGTAATGGCACAAACATTTATTACTGCAGAAGGAACACAGCTTGTATACAAACAAACCTAATTAAAACCCCAAGTTTCAGATTTTGTTAAGATTTTTTTTTCTGACAAAACTTCAGATTTTGAAAATTTTAGATTTGGGACAATGTAGAGGACCAGAGTTGAAATACTAGTAACTAATAATATTAGTAAAAGGAATACAGGCAATATTTTAGAGTACTTTTATTATTTTAACTGGAAAAAGTCCTTGCATAAGGCTTCACTATAAGTCAGAAAAATTACTGTTCAAGAATAGCAATCTTCTCTCTCAGTGTATCTTCTGAAGTCAATGCAATTTCTAGCGGAATGAGTTGGATGTGTTTCTGCCTAAGAACAGGCTATAAAATTCTCAGTTTTATTCTTATGACACTCTTTCAGAATTCTCATTGCAATATCATAGCCAGAAAGACTTGATTCTGTGCCCAGATCTGGTCTGACAGTTAATAAAACCATCCTTTCACGAACTTGCTTGATCTTGAAGTCACAGAGAACGAGTAAAGGTCTTCAGCGTGTTTTTCATGGTTTTCCATACTTCATTAATAAATTCTTATTTTGGGACACTAATGAAAATCTAGATTAGTCTGTACGTTACCTGTCTTTTTTTTTTTTTTTCTGTTTAAAAAACTGCTACTGACCGCTAATAAGATTTGTGATTGTTCTCAGAGTCAGTGAAGCTATCTAAAAGGGATATCTCAAAAGTTGCTGGAGTACAGGTTGAGTCATGGTCCCAGCCTGCACCTCATTTTCATGCTGAACGATCTGCAGTCCACTCAACAGTTTTGTTGGCTAAATATAGCCTGAAACGGCTTGCATTGCTCCAGTTTTGCTCAAAACCCAACAGTTTGTGCCATGGTAATTTAAGTCGGAGCCTGACTTGTACTCTGAAAAGGAACTACTAGTATTATTTACTCGGAAGCTGTTTGCACAGTCCTTAATCTATTCCTTGCCAAATGACAGAAGAAACCAGTTCCTCGAAGAATACATCTCCACCCTGTCATATACCTCTGCCTCTACTGTCTTCCACAGGGAAACGTTCCAACACGGGAGAGCATCCATATGTATTACCAGAACCACATGATGAAGCTTTCTAAGGAGTCAGGACTGGACTCAATTGATAAAAATCCCGGTCAAGCTTCTGGTTTGCAAGCATCTGAAAGAATGGATAGTTTAGATTCAGCAGCTTCTCGTGACAGTATCTCCAGGTATTGATTTAATTTTATTTTGTGAAGGATAGGGGGATCGTTCAGTAGATGTCATTTTAGATAATGTCTAAGTACCGATGAAATTTCTAATCAATGTTTAATCCTCTTTTTGATTTATCCATGCCATTTTAATAGTGAAAACTCATTGCTATATGTTACTATTCCTTTATAGTGGTGGACTCAGTTGTTGGCTTAAATCCTTTTCCACTGTATGACTAGCCCACTGCTTTCTGTTTCCCCTAGAATTAGGAGTCATTGACAGGGGTTCTGATCTTGTAAAAAGTAATGGAAAATAAGAGCCTGCTGAGGATGCTTATGGGATAATGTTTTAGGAATTCATGAGTGGAGTTTGGGGAACAATCATTCATCGTGAATATTTTGTCTTTGTGAAATAAATTGTTGTGTGTTGCCCACAAATCAAAAAAGGATTGAGAGAGATTCTGGATTTGAGAGAACAAAATCCCCCTCATACACACAGGGCAAATACCATCTGAAGAGCCTGATTTCCTGACTGCCATGATTACAGTCCAGCAGAGCTACACAGTTTGTGGATCAAATACCCATACTAGTTCAGGAAAACCACTTTCCTCATCCTTTTCTGAAAACGGATGCCGTCAAGTCCCTTGCCAAAACTACAGCATGCTCCTGCTGCTCCATGCACACAGAGGCACACACGTTCACTTCCTTCTCTTACAGAGGCAGCCTGTTCCCACCGTGTCCCTGATGCTCTTGACTTTTAAGAGACTGCAAAAATTGTCCAACACGAGGGGGAGGAGGGAGGGCTTTGGAAATCCAGCTGTTTCATAATCCGTTTCATTCTGCTGTTTCCTGTTCTTCTCTGAAGTGTGGCAGTATAATATTGTGTTTGATACTCCCAGCAAACTTGGTAGCTTCTGTGTACAGTAAATTATGCTTAGCTTTTACTAATGACATATGGGTAGATGTTAGGAGACTGAAAATAATGAGGGCTTGTCTTTCTTTCTGGTGTTATTGAAAAGCAAGTGTAGAGTGCCTGTGAGTACTATGCTTCAACAAAATATTCACAAATTGCTCCCCAGGGTGAGCACTGGCCTTTGAGAGGTTCACTCCAGTAAAAACATCAAATCCAAGCAAATTTTTCTCCGTGGCTAGCTACCCAACTAAGCAACACCTTTGTGTTTTGTCTCAAAAGTTTTACAGGAGTCAGATGACGTGAGAAAAATGTAAAGCCAAATTCTATTACCAGCTCACTTGGAGCCACTTGGATATCTGCAGGGTAGAATTTAACTCCACAAAGTTCAGTCTCACCTAAAGAAAGAATAGTAACATCAGTCCTGCTTTCATTAAATAGTTTTTGGTCACACTGTTTACTATAGATAGGAGAAGTTACTGTTACTATACAACCACGTTAGCAAGAGCTTTAACTAGAAGCAAAGGAAAGCCAATTCCAAAATTAATTATAAAAAAGAAAGACAATTTTTGTAATTTTCATGTGTAAATTCTGCCTCTTCGTTGAGGTGGTATCCAGTGTTGAGCTCCACTTACGTTGGTTTTTTTATGAATAACCACCCATTCGTCACCCTGCTTTGAGCATACTTACGCATTTAAAATCTCCTTTTAAACTCAGAAAATTCAGCTGTTCTGTGGAGCTGCTTTGCAACAGAAAAAGTTAAATCTTTCGCATGTGTTACTGTCATCTCCATTTCCTCAGAAGATGTCACAGGACCTATCAACAAAGGAATAGCAAAGGCAGTATTATGACTGATTTCTCTAATCTCAAGTTCTCTTTCTGGTAATGAACACTCAAATATTCTTGCATTGAGAGTATTTACAAATTGTGCACATCTGCTATAACAATAATGACCTGTAATTAGAGGAAGCAAAAATGAGTCTGTTGATTGAATGATAATGCCATCTGTTTATTGGGGCACCCTTGCATGTCTCTTCCTGGGATTACAAATGTGCTTATGAGCTTTTTCAGAAATGTGAAATGTTTAAAACTTCATGTGAGCTTATTGAGTGATTTTTTTTAATTGCCCAAACAAGAGAAGGGGGCATTTTACATTTCAAAGTAATGATTTCCAGTAAATGTAAAAGCGACCAATTATATCTAAAGCATCCCTGTGATCGTGGAACTAGGATCACAATGGAAAACTTTTGGGAAGGGGCAGAGGAATTCTAACGAGCATTCTGGTTATCCTTCTTTGGTTGCCCTACGCACATTCTCTAGTGGGCATTAGGTCCCTGAGTAAGATGGGCATCTGGAAGTACACAGGGCTGCAGAAGCACAGAAGCTATTCCATTATAATAATACATATTCCTCAGTACTCAGGAGAGGAATTACTGTAGGTATCCGCTCAGTGCTCTAGACACTGGATTTCCAGAGAGAACAACCCTTTTGATCAGTTGCAGGAACTGTAAATTTCTTTTGAAGTTTGGGCCTGACCCTTGTAAGTCTTATCCAGGGATGTTGTTACTACCCTAGATAAAGCTCTGAAATAAGTTTTTCAGAGTATCCTTTGTGGGATTTTCCATTGTGCTAGGGATGACATTTTTCTTTCCAGTAGCTAGAGGTGTAATGAGGTATTCATAATGTGATTGTTTGGTTTCTCTTCATGTATAAATACTCTCATGTATCCTAAAGGCGAAGTGCAAAGTTCACATGGGCCAGGAGGAGGAGAGACTGATGTTGATCCTTAACAAGCTCTTTGAGGAGCACCACCAGGAGGGATCGGGAGCTAGCATGGTAGAGCATTCACTGCTGTTTGTTTGCATTTGACTGATGAACTGCTTAGTAGGTTAAACAGGTTGTTAATTTCAGTACCATGGTTGGGAACCTACTAAAACCAGTTGGCTGCCTTTATGGGACTTTGCCTATGATTATAAAATAGCAGCTAGACGCAGGTCCTACATCAGATTTCAGGATATCCAAGGTTTTGTATCCAGTTCTGTTTGTATTATTTTTTGTCCATCACAAATAATGCATTCAGTTCCCACCTTTACCTGTGTGTAGTCTTTCATAGGAGCTGCAGGTGGGAGACCCTGACCCTCCTGTAAGAGTGAACATACAAGTGTGGTCAGGGTGTTGACAGACACCATTTATAGACTGTGCTTCCCTCACCAGATGGGAGAATAGGGCTTGAGGCAGGGAGTACTGGAGAAGTAACATTTACCTTGGGAGGCAGAAGAAAGGATGAAAGAAGAGTCCCAGTTTGGGGCTGGATCTGGGTCTGATTTAGGAGCATGAATGATAGGAAATGTTTGGGATCTTTGCTTGCAGGTGTGGGGAGTGTAGTAGTTCATAAAGGTAATGCTAGTCAGTAACTAGCCCATGGACAGAAAAAA
>VYZM01023771.1:24017-72456 GCA_013398915.1 Dromas ardeola | reverse complement strand
AAAAAAAAAAAAACAGAAAAAATTGTGAGTCGTCCCTTAAACTAATGAACTCTCTGGGAAGGGTAAATTTGTTTAGCAAAAAGGAAGTCATAAAGTAAGAAATTTCCCGCTCACCAAGGATAAAAACATCTCTGCTATATATATCCCCATTTGAAATGGATACACGATCAACTTTATATAAAATGCTTGAAATCGGGGCTTTTAATGAACATTCAGTTTAAAATACCTAGTCCTTGAATTATTTCAAGAAGCTAATGCTTTTCAAGGTCTCCAAGGGCACAAATTTGAAAAGTCACTCAGGAAGATGTGCTTGGATTAAATTTATGTGATAGTCAATGACTGAGTCAACATCAGCTTTGCCAAGTGTAAATCTCTCCACTTTATTGGTGTTCTCCTTTCCTCCGTGTTCGGAAGCATGTTCCTGAAGTACATAAAGAATATACAGGTGTCATCTCAGACACATCTCCTGACATTCAAGGATACAGAGCAGCTGCTCTGTCAATGATTCTTCTGATGATTCATCCTTCATTTAAAACAGCTTTAAACCAAATTATTGCAGGGGCTCTGTCTGGGCAAACATTTTTATCTATTTGGATTAATAGATAATTTTCTCCTTTGATTTTTCTGGGACCCAGGTCAGAACTTAAATGTTTTGGAGGGCAGCTGGCATATGTTTCTTCCATTGAAAATATATGAGCAGGCATGTGCTTCTTTGATTTCAACAGCTGCTCTGCTTAAGGCCCTTGGAAGGTTCCCTTTGAACGATGTCTGCATTAAAATAGTTCAACACCTTAGTAAGAGGTGTTGCTCTTGAAAAGAATAACCTCAGCCCTTGAGATGTAAAATAACGTGTGGATAACATTGTAGCACACAGACAGAAAGGTTATCTGCAAAAATACATTGTCTACTTGCTGCCGTCTTCCTGTATTTTAGCACCAAAACCTCACTGATGGTACAACAACCTGGCTATACTCCATAGGTGTACGGGAAAAGGGAAACCTCCTCCCTCATGACCCCCTGGAGTCAGTAACACGGAGCTCCGACTGATTTCCATGCTGCTGAATCAGGCCTCTAGGGTGGATCTCCTGTTCCCACAGGAAGCAGCTTTTGCTGCTTCGTCAAAACCCTGCACCATGCAGACAGCCCTCCAGGTTTTGTCTGGAGGGTGCTCGTGTGCCTTTGCGCACAGACAGAAATAATGAAGTGGCTTGTAAAGGGTCTTGGCCAAATGAACTGGCAGGACAGAGGTGCCCCTGCCATTTAATTCTGTTTTTAAGGAAAATATTTCACAATACCTTTGGGAACTTGGTGATACTTTTCTTCTATTCAAAGACCAAAGTATGCTTTTAGCCTCAGCCTATTCTGTCAAAAAAGACCATCCGTGAGAGTAGGCCTAAGAATAATGGCTGCTTCGCTCCACATATTTTGCTGTTTTCCTCCCCATTTTCCTTAAGGCAATAATTGCAAACTGTCGCTTCATGCCAGCAGATTTTTTTCCTCACTTAAAGTTACCAAAGTAATACGGAAAATGCCATTGCACTTCCCTTCTGACCTCTTTCCCAATTCTTCGTGCCCCTGGACAAACGTAACGCTTGCCAAGGAAGCAAATCCCCTGCTGCCGCTGCTCAGGTGTAACACAGATGGACTCAAAAGAAGAAAAGTAGAGTGTAAATCCTGCGTTTTGGGGTCCTTTCTTCTCTCATTTTATCTGAGAGACTCAGGCAGGTCACTGCATGTGTTAAGACACCAGGTCCCTCAACTTATTTCATAGACATCTGTGTTTTTCAAACATTTTTACAGGAGAAATAATTCTTTTACCTACCATATGTCATTAATGTATTTGCTTCTTTCCTGTTGCTACGTTGTATGCTTGTATTTAATTATGTACTTTCTTTCTCTCTACTCATCCAGTTCTTCTTTTCTCCAGTAACACATAAATGCTCCATGTATGGTGTATGTCTCTGGTGTCCTATTGTATTTGATAAGTGAAAGGAGATAAGGGTTTATTATATCTGTTCTTTCTTTCAAGATGTGCATGTTACTAATTTTGAATTAGTTTTTAAGCTGTGATTGAAATAAATGAAATCTTCTGGAAAGAATCATCAGGGCTTACTAATAAATATCAAAATAAAAGCCATCCCATGCAGAGCAGGTTATATTTGGCATGCATCTACTGGCTAAGTAACATATCCGATTTGGCTCTTTGGTTCGGAAAGAGGATTAGCCAATGTCTGACAGCTATTTTTCTATTTGTGGAATATGAGCTTATTCAGTTTTAAGGGCTCTTTTAGGAAATTGGCTTGTACCTGTGTAAAAAGGTTCAGCACAGTATATCATTAATAAAATAGAATTTGTGCAGAGGAGGTCACTTCCCAAAACATTTTGGTGGGATATGGAGATTTCAGGGCGAAACAAAGAAAATAAAACCTCCTCACATACGTGAGTTGGTGCCCCTGGAAAGCATGTAGAGCACTGTGTTGGTTTCATATCTCTTTGAATAGTGAATAGGTGGTTGTTAGCCTTCTATAGCCCCCATAGGAATATGACCATGAGCCATCTGTGCATAGAAATGTGTTTACATGGCGACTCTAAACAAATCCTTATCTTCTCTCTGAACCTTTTTTCTCTGTGTCAGTGTTTTGCTGCATGGCAAGCATATTTGTTTACTGAACCATGTGTATAGTAATATCATTTGTATTTAACACTGTCTTTATAACTGTTTGCGCTGCTAGCTGCTACACTGAAGCAACCATGCTGTTCTCAAGGCAGTCAACCCTTGATGATTTAGATGGACCAGACACTGTTCCTAAAACAAGTGAGCGCGCTCGACCTAGGCTTCGTAAAATGCAGAGCATGGATATGTCCTCCTCATCAGCTGACAGTGGCAGTATAGTGTCAAGGTGCTTAACTCATGCATGCTTTGTTCACTCATTTACCCATACCATTATACTTACTGCAGTGTACATAAATTTGCGTTTGTAGATACGTGGTGTACAGAGTGGTTTGCATGGTTAATGGAAGCTTTACTCCCTTCTGTGTTGTGGCACAAGTCTGAAATTCAAAGTCAGGGTCATAATCTAGGACTCATTTGCTGTTTCACTTCTTACTCTGTTTTTTTGATTGTTTGTTTTGGTTTTCATCCTTAATTCATGTAATTTTTAAAAGTTTTTCCATTATATTACACTGGCTGTCTAAAACCAGGCTAAAGTCTGTATTTATTCAGCTAAAAAAGAGTCTGATTTGCAGGGTTATTGAGCTGATGGTTGTTCTTACTAAAATTGGAAGCTGGAAGTGAAGTTTCTCAGCTAATCGGTTATCCTAAATACGGACTTAGGTGTCTAATTTTAGAAACAAAGATAGGCAAATGTTAGCCCTGCTTTTTCACTTTTTTTTTTCTCCCCATATAGGAAAGATTGCTAAATATGTTTTGATTACTTTACCATTGATTTACAGTCTGTGAGGTGTTGGAATTAAGAAAGGGAAACTTGCTATGAAAAGATAGTGAATAATATTAATATCCAGTGCAAGAGAGAACTGGTCAGAGCCATTCACTCACTTTTTAGCAGGTAAAAAGAAGGGGGTTATATGACATTGGGAAACAGTGTTTCAACTAGTATTATAAATATGAATTTTTATGGCATATTAGATCATTCTTTTTCAGTGTTAAAGTGTTTTACAAATTTTTTATATTGGTTTTGAAATAATAGGATTTTACGGGTTTATGCATTTTAACCAGGATGAGCGCTAACATGCATCATCAAAACATACATCCTAATAATTGTGTTACACGTTCTGATCAAAAGTCTGCTAGAAATAGTGATCTCACGTAGCCACAATAAGTTTGGAAGCAGTGTAAAAGGAAAAGAGATGGAACTTAATTTTTAATTTTGGCAGGAGGTGGTAGTGCCAGCTGGCTTTGCCAGTGCCAGGTTTTTTTAAAAAGTTATACTTTAGGTGGAAACATGGCCCCATTCATTTCATAGGAGCTATGTGAAATCTGTTTTTGTCTCTGTTGAGATACAAAAACATGCAGCCAACAAAAGACACTGGGTGGATGACTGTTGTCTAACCTATGGAGAGGAACGGGAATGGAGACTAAAAAGAGAAAGAGTGATGGTTTAGGGGAGAGGTGATAAAATACTTGTGAAGGATGAGAAGGACGAAAGCAAAGCCAAGAAAATATTTTTTAAAATGATGGCGTCCAGATTCCCATCTGGAGTCATCAAGCTGCATGAATTTACATCAGCTGAGACTGCTGCAGAGCACACAGCATTAAGAGAGAAAGTGATTATGGACATGCAACGCGAGAATAAGCAAGGTGAACAACCAGAGAACTGAACAGAGTGAATAAGAACAGCTGAAAAAGAAAATAGGTACATACAGAAGAAAAGCAGGCAGGTAAGGTAAAAATGGAGGCTGTATTGAAGAACATAGGGCAATCTAAAGGTAAGCAAGATACCCCGTTACTGGAACAGTTTTGTAGTCTGGATTGTATTTCTCAATGTTTACATTTTACTTGTTCTTTTACTTGGAATCAGACGGGTGCTGCCTGTCATTCCCCATGGGGCATGCTTTAAGTAAATGTAATAGTAAGTCCTGTTTCTGATCTGAAAGTGTTTTAACTGCTTTCAGAAAGTTAGTGTAGTTTCTCTTGATGATGATATCAATTTGGCCATTGCTGGTGTGAAAAGACAGTGAATCGCTGTGAGTTCACTGGGTTGTCATTCAGGGGGCAGATGGACCCAGATGGTCTGTCTGGGTAAGAGGCAGTCATTATGATATATTTTCTACCAAATTATATGAACTTTGAAGGCCTGGGAGTGCAATGGGGTTGCTCAGCTGCCTACATAAAGGTAAAATTAACAAACTTTTCTTGGTAATGAGCCTTGTAAGCTGCAACTCTCTCTCTTCGTCCTGTCCCCAACAGTGAACCTACGCAGGTCACCATGCTCTATTCTCGTCAGGGGACGACGGAAACCATTGAGGAAGTAGAAGGGGAGCATGAAGAGGAAGGAGCTCATTCTGCATCAAGGCAGGAGGAAGAGGAGGTGGAAGATTATAGCCTGGATTCAGAAGGAGCTGCGTATACTCCTGATACTGATGTGCCATTGTACTCCACTGTGGATAGCAATGCAGAAGCTCCACCTTCCTATAGCAAAGCTGTCAGCTTTGAACACCTTCCCTTTGGCTCCCCAGATGACTCAGCTGGTAAGAGCCTCATGATGGTGAGCCCAGACGACAGTCGGACGGACAAACTTAATGATACGATTCTCCCTCCGTTGACGCACGAGCTAACGGCGAGTGAGCTGCTTCTGAACAAGTAAGGACCTTCAACAGGGAAGAACTGCTGGTCCCAGTTGGTGAAGTTTTGACATTACTTTGGGGTTTTTTTGTCTCAGAACTAGCCTACAGTTTCTGATTCAGACTTTGTGCTAAGTTTGATTTAAGGGAAGAAGCTCATTTCCTGTGCAGTTGTTCTAATTACAGATTTCTAAAATGATCCAAATTCATGTTGGAAAGAATCTCCGCTTTCTCCCCAGATACCATAGCTAATTGTTCCAATTAGCATCGGAGTTCTGTGCTGCAATTGTCATGGGGTCAAGGGCTTTTCTAAATATTCCTTGTGGAGAGGGCTTCTCTTCTCCAGGCAGCTATGATTTCAAGTAAGTTTCCTCCAGGGCTATCTGGGAAAATGTTTCTCCTCTAATTATTTTGGATTACTATAAGGGAAACTCTGACCTTTGGCAGAGTTTGTGTTTGAGCCAGTAGAGAGCAAGAGAGACCACCTTGCTAAGTACTTTCATAAGGGGTAGGGTGCTCCCCTCTTTGCCCCTCAGATGCTGTGCTCAGTATCACAACCAGCACTGAGGTGGGGATGGTACAATGGTACCGCTGCTCTTCTCCCTCTGCTTTCTGGCCTGACTCAGGTAGGGGAGAGCTTCCCCAAATGCAAGGACAAAATCTTAAACCATAGAAACGTCTTTCAACCTGACCTCATCTGGACAGATAGAGAGGCTTTGTATCTGATTTGAAGATGCAGTGTCTTTTCTTCTGGTTCTCCATAGCCATATTTGCTTTTCAGTGAGATCCTCAGGCCAGGTCACGCTTTATGAAAAGCGAAAAGAGAATTATGAATGTATGTGAAAGTCATATAATGATTTCTTGCTCCCTTTTATAGTTATTTGAGTTAGGTAAAGGGGAGAAGATTGGACACATGTAATACTCAAGGGCATTTATTGTGTTCTACTCTTATGTCAAAGGACATAAGATTATATCATAAGATATCCATAACATACGACTCCTGATGGACCTCTGGAGCTTCTCCAAATTCTCATCTGTGTTGATAAATTAGATATGAATCCAGACAGGGCCACAACAGCATGGTGTGATTTCATGAGATATGTTGGTTGGGCAACTGTAGGAAAGTGGGTGTTTTAGAAGTTCTTGGGCCAGGCCAACTTTCTGTGTAAATTAAAAACCAGCGGAACAGTGCTTTTAGTTATTTTGCCTATAATTCTTGTTTTCTGAGCTTAGAATCAGGCTATTTGATTATAATACCAAGTACCACCCTTTTTTTTTTTTTTTCCCATTCCAGAATGTTGTACTTTTTCAAAAGGAAAAATAGTAGTGATTTAAAAAGCAGCTCTTGTGAAATTAATTTTCATGTCATTTATGGTACTCTGCTCCTCACAGGATGTTTCATGATGACGAGCTGGAGGAGTCAGAGAAGTTCTATGTTGGTCAGCCTCGAGTCTTGCTTCTTATTTATGCCCTGTACAATACGCTGGTGGCCCGGTCAGAAATGGTGTGCTATTTTGTGATCATCCTTAACCACATGATCTCTGCCTCCATGATAACCCTGGTGCTGCCCATCCTTATATTCCTTTGGGCCATGCTGTCTGTTCCTCGGCCAAGCAAACGTTTCTGGATGACAGCCATTGTCTACACTGAGGTATGCTGCAGTTTTTGCAACCCATGTCTAACACAGAAAAGTTAAGTTGTAAGCCTTGCATGGTCTCTTTTCTGTTTTTTTTTCTCTAGGATCAGGGGACCTTGGCCCTTCATATTAATATAAATATTTGCTAAAGTCCTCAGCAGTTTCTGTGGTATGAAAAGGTCTTGTTTGTGTTTTCCTTCACTGCAATGTGCAGTATCCCTCCTGGCATGTAAAGCAGTTATCACAAGAACAGACCATTTACAAACAGCTACTATATAATCAGTAATCAAGAGACAGTATACACTGCTTGTGGTGTCTCAGGTACCCCTGAGCAGCATCTGTTGGTAAATTTTGATTTACTTTATTACTGAGGAAATGGGAACTGTTGTTCCTCTGTAGCAACAAATATGCTTGTTTATCTTCTCATAAAACTGATAAAGTAGTCATATTTCTCCTCTCTCAATTCCAGGAGGTTAGTATGTCTGCCATGCTTAGAAAACACCCCAAGTGTGTTGTGTTTCTGAACAGGTGGCCATTGTCATCAAGTACTTCTTCCAGTTTGGCTTCTTTCCTTGGAATAAATATGTGGATTACACTAAAGATAAACCTTACCATCCACCCAATATTATTGGCATTGAGAAGAAAGAGGGTTACGTGCACTATGATCTTGTTCAGCTCCTTGCTTTATTCTTCCACAGATCCATTTTAAAGGTAATTTGAGTTCATGTAGTTTCTTATTTGATATTTAATTTTTAGTTTTAATTTCTTTAGTCACTGATGTGATATCCCAACACAATGAATTTGTCTTCCCTCTTGTGAACACATGACTGAGTTTAGCAATGTCTGTGATAAATACTGTCACAGAAATACAAAGTTGAAATGCTCTCTTCTTCTTTTTCCACTAGTGCCATGGATTATGGGATGAAGACGAGAAAGGGGACAGCTCCAGTAATAAAGATGATACTGATGATGAGCTCTCTCTGACAGGAGGCAGGAGGGACTCTTCTGCCTCCTTGAAATCTGTCAATCTTGCGGCATCAGTGGAGTCAATCCATGTCCACTTCCCCGAGCAGCAAACCGCCATCAGGAGGAAGAGCTCTAGCAGCGTATCACAGCTTTCACACAGGTCCAGCTTCTCCTCACATAGATCTAAGAGAGGTAAACGTCATGGCATGGATTTGAAGAGCAAACATTCATTTCCCATAGGATCATCCTGCTAAAACCTTGTGCTGGTTGCTCTGGAGATCCCAGAGGCTACTGAATGCTGCTGCTCCTCAGTGGGGAAATAGGATATGAACCAAAGTATCTTCATGTTTGAACACACTCCAAGCCTTCTTAAAGTTCAAATGGAGCGCCATACTTTGTGATTTACTATGTTTTTAAAATGACATTATCCAAAAGCTGGGAAAGGAATACTCGGTGTGGCCCAGATCCAAAATTTCTAGTTCAGCGTAATCTCCAGCTAGAGGGAATGCAAAGCATATGTATTTTTTATATCTACATTCAATGATACTTGAAGTGAGAAAAATTTTTGATTAGGTATATTGAAACAGTTTACCTATCCCATCTTGTAAAAAGGATGGTTTACTGAATATATATATTACTAATTAGATGACTGAATCAGATCAATCAAATACTTGCCTTTATCACTAGTTTTCTCTTTTTATAGTTAGTAATCAATTTTTGATCTGCCAAGGATTAAACCTTTACTGGATGCTCTCAAGATTTTATCATATTGGAAAAAAAGCCTAAGAATTAATTTCAAAGCTTCTTTCAAATGTGGGACTCATATATGGAATGGAAGTCCCAAGATTTATTACTTTCTAGTTTTTGTACATAAACTTTGATTTTGGATTAGCTTCTCTGTCTTCTCTTTCCCTCCCTCTTTTTTCAGGAAGTACCAGTACACGAAACAGCAGTCAGAAAGGAAGCAGCGTTTTAAGCATCAAGCAGAAATCTAGGAAAGAGCTTCTTATGGAAAAGTTTCGAGAACAAATGATCAAAGCCAAGGCCTTTACAATTAAAAAGTGAGCAATGTGAGAAGTTGTGCAGGTCTGGGGGGAGGTTCCAAACTGCGAAGTGTAAAACAGCATTTTAAAGAGAGCAGGTTACTACTTCTGTTAATTCAAGGGGATGAATGGGTACGTATACAGTTCATTGTATACAAATGCTTTCACCCAGCTGAACATCGGCAAATCAGCAGTTGTTCAAATAGCTTCTGCTTGATAAAAAACTAAATATCCTGTGTGAACTTGGTGGGCTATGTATATTTCTTCAGTGGTTTAGAGGCAATCAGAATAAGAGACGGTGTCTGTGAAGCCCTGCGAGGGCTGTCAGAGTAGATCTTAGGTATCTTTAGAAACACTAATCATATCACACCCAGCCTGTCTTTTGTTCAGTACAAGTTGCAGTGTTGTTAAATCACATTGCGGTCTGTGTTTTTTTAGGACCCTCCAGGTGTATGTGCCCATCAGACAGTTTTTCTACAATCTTATTCATCCAGACTACAGCGCGGTGACTGATGTGTATGTGCTGATGTTCCTCGCAGATACAGTGGACTTCATCATCATTGTGTTTGGATTTTGGGCTTTTGGGGTAGGTCATAGAAGCATCTATCTGTAAATCCTTGGTAGGATTTACATGCTGTAGGTGCTAAGTATCATGTGAGTGTCCTCCTTCCTCGACCACTCTGTTGTGTTTTCCTTTTCAGAAACATTCTGCAGCAGCAGATATCACCTCTTCATTATCAGAGGACCAAGTCCCAGAGGCATTTTTGGTGATGGTGCTCATTCAGTTTGGTACCATGGTGGTAGATCGAGCACTGTACCTCAAAAAGACCGTCATGGGAAAGGTTATCTTCCAAGTCATCCTTGTTTTTGGAATACATTTCTGGATGTTCTTTATCTTGCCTGGAGTGACAGAAAGGTATAACCCTTATAATCAGACAATATGGATTGAATACTGGTGCTCTACCAAGTTGTTGGTATTTCAATTTTAGATGGTTATAGCTAAGCTTTGGAATCATGGACAGTTTTCTTCTTGGTCTCTTTTCTAAGCAAAGTGTTGGAGTACCTTTCCACAGCAATAACTGTGGCCAACATAAGTTTGAGGAAGAATTAATTATAGAAGTATGTACTGAAATATTCTCAACTTAGGCCAAAATGCAAGCAGGTGAAAGAGAACTTGCCTGCAACTGAGTGATTAGAGCCCTCAGCTGAGACAATGTTGGCCTCTGATTCGGTTCCCTACTCCCAAGACTGCTGCACGCAGGTTTAGAAGAGTGAGTATAAAATGTCTCTCTCAGAGTAATTTATAATTTGGCTCTTTCCTGGAATGTGTGAACTGTGGATTTAAATCTCCGTGGACTGAGGAATGTCTAAAACCTGTGTCTCCTCTGAAGAGCAAAAGTTCTCCCCCCCCTGCTCCTGCCACGTGGCTCTGGAGGTGGTGTAGAGGTGGTCACCTGCTGTGTGAAATCTTGTATCGCACATCTGGTCACATTCACCCCCAAACCTAACATTTCTCATTGTATGGCTCAAGGCAGTTATCACCTCGGTCTGCACTGCAGACGTGTTAAGGTCCTTTCTCTAGTGCTTGGCTAACTCCCCTCTTCCTTAGGATTTTAAATTGCCTTGAATATTTACCTCACTGCATTGACTATAGAGGGAATTTGTGTATGTCACCTGGGCAAATTACATTTCATTAACAGTCAAGTTACTTTGGAAACAACAAAAACAAAATAGGTGCATAGTGTAAAGAAAGACTGAAAAGTCTCACTTCCTCTGAAAAACAAATGTTTTCTTTTTCCTCAGTGCATTAGTAGTTGTACCCCAACTTGTAAAAAAAAAGCCTTTTTCAAGTGGATCCCCTATCTACTGAGCATTAAGAATTGATATGAAACTTTTGGCTTGATTTAGTCACTTGAAAGACAATAACATTGTTTTGACTTTTTATGTGCTTTCATGAAATTTATCGAGTTGTTAATCTCAAACCTGCGTCTGAAACCTCCTGTATTCCTTCTAAGTCAGGCTGATTCTTAGAAGCCCCTGCAAATTTCATAATGAAAATAGTTTTGCAGGATGTAATTGAAAATATTGGACCATGTTGGGCTCACAAATCCTGTTCATCATGCCATTGAACTGCAGTCAGAAGCGACACATGTTCACCAAGTTGGTAAGGGGGATGGAGCACATGGCATGTGAAGAGAGATTGAGGGAACAGGATTAGTTGACTCTGGAGAAGAGAAGGTGAAGAGCTGCCCTCAGCTACCTATTTAGAGGGCATTGAGAAGAAACTAAGTTCTTTTCAGATAGGACAAGAGGCCACGGGTTAAAAAAAGAGAAACTCCAGTTCGATATGATGAAAAATCTTTTCACCATGACGGTAGTAGAACACTGGAGCAGGTTGCCCAGACAGGTCGTGGGATTTCCATCTTCAGAGATCTTTAAAACTCAACTGGACAGGTTGGTGGAACAATTTGGTGTAATTAGACCTGATTCAGGCAGGGGAGGGCGAAAAAGGTGATCTTCAGCGGTCACTCCAACTTAAATTCCTATATGAGTTTATGACCTTGGAGGTGCCGCCGTGAACACAAATAGCCATTAAAGCTGCGTAGATTCAGTCCAGATGTCAGCCCTCTGAAAAGCCAGGGAAAGCAGTGTCTACCCAGGGCTCACAGAGGGGTGTGACATTATGGGGGGCGAGGGAGACTGGCCTGTGTTGGGCAACAAGACACCTCTGGCACCCAGAGGGAGGCAGCACTGCCCCAGAGCCGTCTGTCTTTGGGAAGCCTATTCCCAGTCTCTCCTCTGTGGCCTTGACGTGACAACAGATGCTGTTTACAGACTTTCTCATCCAGTGTCTTTCAAATACTATTTTAACCCTGCAGTGGGGTTTTCACAGGATCTCAGGAAAGGGAAACTGCCAGGAGCACAAAACAATTCAATCTAATTTGGTCATATACAGATAAAAAGCTCATCATTTCCCTTTATCTGTCTTTTCCATTACAGGAAATTTAGCCAGAACACAGTTGCCCAGCTCTGGTATTTTGTGAAATGTGTTTATTTTGGCTTATCAGCCTATCAGATACGCTGCGGATATCCAACTCGGGTTCTTGGCAACTTCCTCACAAAAAGTTATAACTATGTCAACCTGTTCTTATTTCAAGGGTAAGTCTGGACCTACTGCCCTCCTCCTTTTTTTTGTGAAATATAGATCTGTTATCATGAGATACTGGGGTTATTCATGACTTCTCTTCACAGGCTGCTGGAAATGAGACAGTAAATTTTGCGCAGCACACTCTGTATATGCCATATGTCCCCTGCAGTCCACAAAAAATCAATTTCAGGAATTCATTTTCAGAAAAATCAGTCTCCCACTCTGAATCCAGAAGCTTAACATAACAATCAGCCATTCGGGCCCCTACGGAAGAGAAAATTTTAACAGTTCTAAGAAATCACATCTGTGAACTGATATAGGGGCTACACTTTGTGCTAGAAAGCAGGTAATGTTACATGCTCTGCAGTCCTAAAAAGTAGTAAGGCATCAAGTCCTAAAGAGATCTTTGGAGCGGGTCTACAGGGTCTACATCAGCAGGTGAGAATAAAGTGCAAGACAATACACATGAGAAATACAAGCTATGCATCAAAAAATATTTCCTTTGTGTATCTTTTGAGAAGTGCTGCACATTTGAAACTCTTCAGGAGTTAGGAAGGTTACCGCAAGTAACAGACACAGCATCACCTCAGAATGAAAGGTGGTGTTAAGGAGGCATACCCCACCCTTCACTTATGCAGTTACCATGCTGTTGTGATTAAGCCAGTTCAAAGCATATATATTTCACAGAAAAGCTGGAATAATTTCAGCTTTTTCCCAATATTTTCAGTATGGACTATTTCCGAATATTTTCAGTATGGACTTGCATTTCAGTAGGAAAAGTTACAAAAGAAAGCTTTCTGCACATAAAATAGTCTTTGTGACCTGGCCAAGCAGAAAAGCGTGGGACTACTAAAGGGAATGATGCACTTTGAACAGCTGCTATATGCATGTTGGTTTCCTGCCAGCCCACCTTCTTCTGCTGCTTAATCCTGAGTCATAACGCCCAATTCCATATGCACCCGAGGACTGCCCACCTACTGCAAAGAAGCCGTGCACCACTTGGTGTAAGGAGGTATAAAACAAATTCTCACCATCCTGTGGAAAGAGTGTTCCTCTACTCCACTCCAAGGTCAGAGGAATCTGGGGATACACGAGAGTCTCTCTTGTACCATTCCATCAGTGGCTCAATCACAATTACTGGGCATAATGATGCAAAAGCGTGTTCATGGCCTGACAAGGAGATCTAGAGGAGCATGAGCTATGGCTAAGATACCACCCCCAAAACATCAGTACTAGCCATGCAATATCAGGATATGATTGTATTTATGTTTGCAAAATCTCCCATTAAACTGTCTTTTAACATTGGCTTAATTCTCCTTCTTGTTGTATATATGCTTACTGTGCTGATTTAATGTGATCCCCCCATTTCTGACAAGTTATCTGCTGTGGTCTCCTTTCAGGTTCCGCCTGGTACCATTTTTGACTGAGCTGAGAGCAGTAATGGACTGGGTTTGGACTGATACCACTCTCAGTCTTTCCAGCTGGATCTGTGTTGAAGATATCTATGCTCATATATTCATCCTGAAGTGTTGGCGAGAGTCAGAAAAAGTAAGGAAGCCCCATACGAGTGATCCAGGCCTCCTCTCTCCCCTGCGGAAATAAAGAGAAATAATCACAAGTCCCTAAATAATTGGGAAATCCACCATAAAGACAGTTTGTTAGAAGATACACCTGGTGTTTATGTTCAGAAATATTCAGACTATTGGGTACTTTATGTTAGTTGGCGGTCATCACAAATGAAATTTCAAATGGCTTCTCTTTTGTGCCCAGCTGATTTTTCCACCGTTAACGTGAACTCCACAAGCATGCGCCTGCTAGCTTAATTGTGTGCCTGAGTTTCAAGGCCGGGGATGAAAGTCCTGGTATTCACACAGGCTCACTTTGTCCATAACAACTAAACGAGTAACCCGCAGTAGCAGGGAAACTCTAGCTGAAGAGAAAGGTCAGTAGAAGGAAGAGCTCGTTCCTCCACCGTGTAGGTCCCAGGGACACCTGGTTCATGTAACTGTAGAGGGAACTCAACTGGCGCCTTTATCTCGGGAGAGTCTCCACACATGCAGAACTGAACCGCAGGCCAGATAAACCCACCATTTGTCTGACTGAAATTTCAGTCTCTTTAAATCATTTAAGCTTCAGTTCAAATTAAACTTGCAAATTCTGGATTCCTTATAACCGCTATAAAGATTGCAACCATATGCTTGCTTATTTTGCCAATTTGAAAAAGAAATTAAGCATTCTTTTAAGAGTGACCCAACCAGTCAGAAATTGTATGTCTGCAATGAAACGGCTGTATTTTTAAGTGTTGCTGACGTATTTCTGCTTTTATTATAATCCTGTCTCTTACTGGCAATTACTTTCCAAGTATGTCACTTACATTAACTCAGAGCTGAAGCGCACACAAATCTTGTATATAGGCTTTTTCTATACGACTGCCATTTCTGCCATGAATGGACTGGCATGAATGCCATGAATGCCATTCTGACATGAATGGAGGCTTCAGGAGTCAGAGAAATAATAATCCAGTTCTACTTTGACTGTCCATCTCACTGCATTTTTTTTTACACTACAACAGGATCACTCTGCATTATATGCAGCATAGATCTGACGTGGGAAGATTTCCACGTCCGAGCTAGCATGTGTGTGGGAATGCCGTGCACCAAAAAGACTACCCGTGACTTTATGAGTGTTGTTCAAGGTTCTTTGATTCGCTCTGTCTCTCTCTCACATTGAGTGGTATGCCTAAGTACTTTGACTACCAGAGGTTCTCTGAGCTGTTCTGTAACATCATGAAAGGTGCCTGAACTAATCTCGTTACAGACAAATAATATACCCCTGGTGATCTTGATATGATATTTTAATGAAAACAGTATTCTGTAGTGCAAGACAAATGACTTGATACACTGCTTTTGAAAAGTGACTAATTTGTTTTAAATATAGCATTGTATTACAAATTTAATATTCTCCTAGGACTTTATGGCTTCATGTTGTAAAGCAAGAACAATTTCCTGAAAGCCAGATTCCTGGCATGTGTCTGAGGTGCAGTGCAATACAATGCATCTTTATTTTGCACATGCGGTATGCAGTGCGTGAAAGATAGGATCCTAAAACACTGCGGAGTTAAATCCTATAAGAGAATACACCAAAATAAATTACATTGATGGCAAGGCATTTTACAGGATAGCGAAGCTGTTAAAGTATTCAATCATGAGGCCAATAGCAGAGGGCAGGAATTACGGAGAAGGCAGAACACACATGCTGTGTGATCTGCTTTGAAAAGAGAAGGATAAAAGCAAGTCACTTTTGGTCTCATAAGCTGAGAAAGGGAAGGATGTTACGTCAGCAGTGTCAAGACTTTAGGAACAGCAACAAAACTTTAAACATTATGTAAATGCAATTGGTGTGGGACTCACTAGGAACAGATTGGATCAAGCCTGTGAACAACTCCTAGAAATACTGTATGTGAGGTGTGAAATGAATGTGGAGATAATGCAATATCAGACAATCCTACTGATTGTGCATGTTAGTTGCTGGCAAGCAAACTTATTCCCCCCCCCACACCATCCCCCCACCCCGAAATACAGTTTGCAGCATTTCAAGCTCTATGAGAGGAATTCTGCCTTAAGGAGCTTTATGATAAAACTCTTTGGAAGGACAAATACAAAAAAGTGGGTCGGTCAGAGTTTTTTGAACAAATTGTTGTATCACTGTTGCTGCTATTATTTTACATTTGGTTCTTCTGAGTTCATGCTTGCACTCATTCAGACAAAAAATTCCAATTATCCTACCCAATATCTCCCTTCTTTGTGGTTTGAGGAATCAAACCCACAGAGGTTCACAATATTCTTCACACCAGACACACACTTGACATGGGTTCATTTGGCACTTTTCTCTTTTGTTACCAGAAATTCAGCATCTCTGCAGGTTTGGCTAAAAATCTCAAAATAACTGGCCTGACAATGGGTAGCAAATTGTCGCAGAAGATGGGAAGCCTTAAGATCGCTATATATTCACCCATCAAATCATACCAAGTGTACCTCTGATAGAAGAGACATTACCATGTTGCTGTTTGCTTTTGCAGAGATATCCCCAACCAAGAGGCCAGAAGAAAAAGAAAGTTGTGAAGTATGGAATGGGTGGCATGATTATCGTCTTGCTGATTTGTATTGTCTGGTTCCCACTGCTCTTCATGTCTTTAATCAAATCTGTTGCAGGCATCACCAACAAGCCTCTAGATGTATCAATCACAATAACTCTAGGAGGTTATCAGGTAAAAAGGAAGAAAGCCTAAAAGCAAAGTCCTTTTTTTGCACTGTATTTCCTTGTGCTATTTCTTATTCCTTTCATTGAATTGAACTCTCCTGCCTTATGCAAGAGATCAGGCAAGCTCCCACAAATGATCCCTTGTGAGTTTAAGAACATGTTAGTTTATCACTGATGTGAAATATTATCTTCATTTGCAAGTTAAAACCAGAACCTACTGGCAGTGGAATCTGAATAAATTATCCTACATCAGGTGCACTCAGATAACTGCCTGCAGGTCCACATGGTAAATACAAGATAATTGGAGGTAGCTTGCTTCTCAGTGGAATAAGATCATAACCTTCTCCTGTTGAATTGAGTGCCGTATTTGTCTTGGACTGTGATGCACAGGATGCTGTACTGTGTATGTAGCAGCTGATGTGAAGTAAATGTGACAAGTGTGTGTTCTTTTGTTTCCCAGCCTATTTTTACAATGAGTGCTCAACAGAGTCAGCTCAAGGATTTGAATCAGACTGGTTTCAATGCGTTTCTGGGAAGCTATAGGGGTAACACTGTAAGTGAAATGTAGAATACCTCATTACTTAAAAATGTGTGCGTGTTTCCATGGAGGCCTTTTGTGGGTTTTGTTCGTGCAGTTATAAGTGGTCAGCAGCACTGCCATCATTTGGAAGATGTTTCCATAAAGAGAGTTTGCATGAGTAAGGGGTCGGACAGATCATTTGTTAGGACAGGGCTGGGTTATGGTGAGACAAGTTACCATTCATCAAGACATCTTTGCACAAAATCATGGAAGCCAGAAACCCTAGTTGTCCCGTTGCCTGAGTAAAAACCTCCCCTCTAAATCTCACAGACCTTCAGGAGACATGATGCTGTTGGTGTACTGCCAAAACAAACGTGCTGTGAGGACACAACAGTGTTGGCACTTTTAAGCCCTGCGCTCCTTCCTATAGCGCACACAGCTTTCACCTCCCAGTGAGGAGATGTGGTGCCGTCAAAAGAAAGTGTGTATGGCCTAGAAAAGTTTTGACATTAAAATGTCAAAACATAAACATTTAAACATAGTCTCACTATTTTATGGTGCAACATGCACAAAGTTTCTCAGGAAAAAGGCTAGTAATTAGTAGAAGCTGTTGCATTACTGAAGTAACTGAGGTTTGATCCGGTATAACTTTAAAATAAGTGCTTGCTTCTAGCCCATTCAAGAAGTAACATTTTTCGGTATTAGATCCTACCAGATAACCCATGTATTATAGCACTAATATTGTAATCTTGATCCACTTCGGAAATTACCAGTTTCAAGTTGCCTTATCCTTTGCAGACATCTGTCTCTGCAGAAAGAAGCTTAACAAAAGACAGAGTAAAATTTTAACTTAAGTTTAAATAGACTTTACAGAGTTTACCTGATGAACTTTCAGATTCATTTTGGCTTATGTGGCCATCATTTTTCAAACAGCAGCGCCAATTTTGTTTTGCCTTCTTAGCTTAGCTGTACTTTGTTTATTTCCCTTCCAATCAAAAGCCCCAGTTGGTACCGGAGGAAAACAATCAGTGCAAACCACTGCACTTAAAATTAATCACACATTTACAAATCTGCCTGACTTGGAAATGTGGCTCTATGTCTTGTGAATATCACCACACTGAAATTTTCTTCTCCTCTTCTGCACCTACAGGCTGCTTTGCAGTTTCTAGAGGGCTATGGAAAAGAAGATATAACTCTAGCAGATCTAGAGGGAAATTCAAACTCTTTATGGACCATCAGCCCTCCTAGTAGAGAGAAAATGATACAGGGACTGCTGGATTTTTCAGCTGAGTTCACTGTAGTTCTTTCATGGAGCATTCAAAGGTAATTAACATGGCTGTTATGAGGTTGATGGATCATTTGCCAAGCGTTCACTCAACAGAACAGTTCCGTGCTGCATTTTTTGTTTAGTTTTTCCGCAAATTCTGTTGTACTGCAGAGCAAAAAAACCACATGAAAGTAAGAGGGAGAGAGACGGAGAGAAGTGACCTTGGTTACCCAGGAAAACAATTGTTGCCTGCAGTTCTTAAAAAAAAAAGAGAGAGAAGTGGAGCCATTTCCAAGTACATTATTTAAAAAGGCAGGGTGGAGTTTTCAATGGGACTTAAGGGGAATTGGGAAAAGTGAGAAAATTTTAGCCAGTTTTAGAAGGAGATGTTCAAATAAACTGCCCCAAACAACAACCTTGTTAGCATTTATGGGAACTGAATCCTTAGACCTAGTTAAGGCCTAAAAACTATGAGGAAATACAAACAGAAGTGCTTTGTCCTCTTAATTAAATGACTCTATAACTGACACAAAATATTTATTAAATACAAATATACTCAGAGACTTTGTTATGCAAATAGCATAACAATGGCATTGATCCATTTTGACAAGACCTTTGCCTGTTTACTTGTGGTTTCTTTGGCCTCGGTGAACTATTACTTTACAATGAAGTTTTTGCAAGAGACAGCCTAGAATATAAAGTAGTTGCACGCAGGCTGGAGCACACCCAGTCACTGAGGTGGTTTGTTGGGTGCTGTCTGCCAGCTGGGATCCCTGTAGACTGCTGGATTAATTTGGAGTTAAGTCATCGCTCCATGGAAATTAAGTACCTTTGCGGCCCCAGTATCTACCTGTTTTGTTGGAAGTGGATGCTGGATTGTTACAGCAATCCTCAGCGAAAGACTCTGCACAGGAAGCAGGTCAGCTGAATCACTGTGGGAGCTCTGAACATGTTGGGTCAGTCCTTCCACACTCAAAAATAGGCTTGTAATGAATTTGCACCCTTGATTCAACTTTATTTGACCCCCCTTATTTTCCTGGAAGCATACAGTATTAGCTAGTGAATTACATCACTCCATCATTTCTGAACCTTATATTAATTTTTAATACTGCTTCTCAGTTTGACCATATGCTTGGATAACTACAAACATTCATACACTAGTTGAAAGAGACCTTTTTCACTCTCAAATTATATCCTGTGGATTACAGCGGGAACACAAATGATTGAAGGCGGTAAAGGCTTACCACAGTGACCTTCCACTTTTTCTCTGAAAAGGGTCTTTCATCTGGGCCAGGAGACCACAAGCCGCTGTAAGATGTCACTTTTGTGTCTCTCAGGCAGCATACACGCTTTCTGCCTTTGCACATCATGTGCCAGGGAGGTTTCTCTGCAGCCCCCAGCAGCACAGGAGCTGCCTTACCCAGCTGCTGCATCCTCACCGCAGGACACGGCACAAAGCGTGATGCGAAAGCTGATCCTGCCCCAGCTGTGTTCTGCAGCTGGCCTGAAGACTCGGGAGGAGGCATGGGGGTCCTAGGAGCCTGTTAGCCAAACGTTTCTGTTGGGCTGAGGTGGGGTTTGGGGAAGCTGTAGCTGACTGCAGCATCCTTAGCTGCCTGGGCACAGAATGTGTGGTAACGCAGACCATCCCATTGCCTAAAGTCAGAGCAGGCACGCTCCATTTCCCATTCTCTTTTGACTGACGTAATGAGCAAAATTATATTAATCTGTCATCATTGTCCTGTAATACATACAAAGGCATAGTCAGTTAGAAAAATACACTTTTAAGGCTCCTACATATCCTCTGTGGGGAAATACACCATCCCGGGTACAGGTGGCATGATGCTTGCTTTAGCGAAGGGTGGAATAGCCAGGGTCAGTGCAGTGAGACTAGTTGGACAACTAGCTCTAGCGTTCAGCAAACAAGCGTTTAGGTTAGGGTCTGATTGTAGGTTGACAATGTGTCTTCCCTTTTACTTACAACAGAAATCTCACCCTTGGTGCCAAAGCCGAAATAGCATCAGATAAACTCACCTTTGTCCTACCAGAGAACACCAGAAGAGATATTGCTACAATGATGTCTGGACAGCAACTGGAAAAGGTGTAAGTTATTTTCTTTGCCTATTTATATGAAAACCTCCCTTTTAAACCTGATTTCCTAAGGTGGTCAGGCTTGTGCAACTGTATCATTTCTCTGCCCATCTATCCCCCTCTAACAACTTTGGAGCCTTGTTCACAGAAGCCAACAGCATTGAAGTCACATAATAGTAACATTAAAGGTAAAAGCTTGTTTCCTGTGATAAATGTAGGCTGAGAAGACCATGAGCACTGGAACACCACCAACAAGGATGGTGGAACTATTAGTTACTTTTCTTTGACTTATTGGCTAAACACAAGTTCATTACAGTATAGTCACAGTTAAACTCTCCTTTGGGTTACTTCAGTTCAACTTGATCTGAGGACATTGTATTGATGACTTTTTTGTTGTAAATAAGCATCCAGACTGTGTTTCTCATTGTTATTCTTGAATAGCATTAGATTGGCAAGGAAGTGGTCAAAGGGTAACATCTGCAGTCGTTTCTGACATCAGATCTTTTCCTGTAATGGAAATTCGCAAGGCAGAAAAAGCATGCTCTTCATATGAATATCAAACATTATTCTATGGATAGAGCCTTATAGCATTAACAGCAGTGGTGCCTCCTCTCAGATTTGAAAGGAGTCTGGCTCTTCCTCTTCCGCCTGCTCACTGGGGATTACTTTACAGGAGTAGTCTCTAAATACTGCTAAGCCAGCACGTCATCCCTGAAGGCCACCTGATCTGATTTGTGGCCTCAAGAGTTGAAAAGTTAAAGCTGAGGCCAACTGGGATAGCGAAAACTCTGAGCGGTTCATATCTGTTAGTAGGTGGAAATGAGATTTGTCTTCTCTGTGCACAGCTCTTTTTCTGCACCCACGCACACTTGTACATCCAAGCAGACTGCTGTTGCACATCTGATCATTCCATTTAAAAATTATTTCATGCCTCTTTTACTTTTCTGCTGTGTGAGGATACGGGAATATTTCCTAAGGTGATGTAGTGCCAAGGAGGGTAGATATTGCTCTTTTGTGGGAAGAGGCAATTCATTCGTAATTCTCTCCTTGCAGGAGGCAAGCGGTAATACAGAAGGTATACCTGCATTTGCCTGTGTTGCAACAATATTGTTGATTTAAGCTTCTTTTACTTTGTCATAAAGGCAAATGGCAGCTAGTAGCCATTTGACCACTTCAACAGGGAGCTTTCTGCCTCCACCTCTGCTGGGACAACTTAGATGCTGAGCTCTTACCCATCTTTTGGGCCTCCTGGGAGTGATCAGGAGGGATTTTAAATGGGCCACCTCTGTTCTTCCTCAGCCTGGTGTATGCAATGTAGCAAAGTGTCACAGGACTTCCCTGGGAGCTCCCCTTCCCTAGAATTCTTCAGTCATTTGAGGAAAAAGTTAGGATAGTATCTCTCCTTTTAATAAAACATCTCTCTCTCTGGATGCTGGTAATTTATTCCCACTTAAGGTGATTTAATTTTGAGTCCAATGGAAGAACTTTCACAAACATCTTTCTTTTTAAGTCTGAAATCCTCCTACAAACTGTGAAAATATTTCCCAATGAAAGATTCTGGCAAAAATTCTTACTCTTTTCAGGTGTTATTATCGAAACATCTTGCAATGCTGACGCAGTAGCTGTTCTCGCCACATATTTTTCTAGCTACATATTTTTCTAGCTTGTTTACTGCTGGTGATGTGTTGCCTTCCTTTGTGCTGCTGCTTATATAGCTGACTATAAAAGCAGCTTTGTTAAAAAGGGGAACAAAATATAAACTCTACATTCCTTGCAAACACACATGCCCCAGGTGTGTGGGATTCATGGCATGTGAATAGTGACATTATGGATGGAGCTCCCTGCTGAAGTACTGACGGAACATAGTTAATAAATCCAGCTAACTTTCAGATGTGACATCTGAACACTATAAAATCATAGCTTAAGCCAAGAATTACTGGGAACTGTGTATAGCTCTGTTAGGTATTTCTAAATTATTTTAGAGATATAAAAATATGAAATATTTGCTTTCTCATTTTTTCCAGAACATTAGAGACAGTGTACCCATACTACATCAAGGCTCCTAGTGATTCTCTGGCAAAACCCATAAAGCAGCTATTGACAGGTATGTGTCCAGAGCACGGTAAACAGCGTATGGTTGAAAGAAGTGCAACACAGCCCTCACTTGCACATTCACAGAGCTGTTATGGGGCACCTCAGGCTGAAATGCACTTACAATGGTTTCTGCCTGGTGCCTGCAAACTTGGGGAGAGGTGAGGTAATACAACGTAAGGCAAAAAATACATCTGGATGTATTTTAGCTTTGTATTTAACAGTAAGGACTCTAAAGATGAAATCCGGCTCCTTTCCTTCAAGTCTGATTTCAGGAACTGCTTTCCTTTGTTTTCTGAGGACGCGATGACAAGTTTCACTTCTCCGCACCTCCCTGCTGCCTTACCACAGTCAGTAGTGCTGCACGTCTGCAAATGTAGCTCCTCAGCTTAAATAAGGACACCGAATGCTTCTTTTTTTAGCTATTCCTTCCTTATTGGCTACAAGGAATCCAGTTTAGATAAGTCATTGAATTTCAGAGTGCTGTTACCCAACCAGAATGCATACAGGCACTCACAGACATAGGGAATACATGCACGCATGTGCACATATGCGCATGTGAAAAACCTGTTGGGTTGGAAGAGTAGGAGCAAGTCTTTATCTAAGAATACTTTGCTCAGCAGAGGTTAGATGTGGTGCTCGGGCGCAGTAGTAGTACTATGTAATACATTAATGTTCAAGGTTCGGTGAGCGTGATTAGATTAATTGAGAAAAATAATTCTTGAGGCTGAACCTAGCTCTATGAGTAGCAATAAGTTATGAGTGCTTCACTGTCATTAGTCAGGTCCTCTTGTAAAGAACTCTTAATTTGGGATTCTTCAAAAGAGCCTTAATGTATACATTGCTAATGTATGTTCCCCAGAAATCAGGAGGGCCAGAGTTCACCTCCTGTCTGTGTGATCAGTATGCGTAATAGGATAGTATGCTTTACTTGATATAAGAGAATAACATCTTTTATACCAAGACATAAATGATTTACAGTGATGGTTTCACTTTGACATGTGGAAGCTGACCACTATCCCTCCCAGGTTAAATGTGTTTTTTTAGGCCTGAAATGCAGACATGCTGACTGTCGGTGATACTTTGGCCTGAAAATATTAAAATGATTTGACAGTTGTACAGAAGAAAATGTAGGTGATATGAAACATTTTATTTATTTAATGCACATTCAGATGAGATTTGCAGAATGAAAACCACAGAAGTCTAGGTATTATACTTTTGTACAGAAATAATGTAAAATGGGTTTTAGGAGAATTATAATGAACCTTTACTCAGTCATTTTATCATGCAGATGTTTGAAGTATCTGACTCAAAACAGTTTGACTTTTGAAATTCTTGGTACAGATATTAACATTTCTTTTCTTCAATAGACTGCAGATGGGAAAACATTACAGTTTCCCTGGTCAAAAATGTGTCTGAAGAGGGAGTTCGTGAGTGGTGGGTTTTGAATCAGCTTGGGAAAAGATACAAAACGTCTGAAGAGAGTCTTGAGCTCTTCATATTCAGTGATAAAGTCAGTCCACCAAGCCTTGGATTCTTGGCTGGTTATGGGTAAGAAGGAATCTTTACATAAAATTAAAATAATGTAGATATGATAGAAGTAGGGGTGACTTTATTTGCTGGTTTGGGGATTTTGTTTCTTTTTTGTTGTTGTAGTGTTTGAACATTACAACATTTTGAAAAGGGATTTTCAAATTCATGTCTATTAATGTTATCTGTAGAAGTCTTTGTATTTGTAGCGAATGGCATTAACCTTGATACCCGCTCTCCAGTGGGAAAGAAGGCAGAAGCACCCTTCACAGCAGTTTCCTATTGAAGTCAAATCGTTTAAGAGACGTTAGTTTAGCTACAGACCAAGTTCTGCCCAAACTCTGCCCAGTTTTGGCAACCTTCCCAATCTCATAGGTGTGAAACAGTTATGAAATACATTTCCATAGACAGAGGAAGGCAGGAGACTGTGCCTTCCCGGGAGATACGCCCTTGTGGCATGATTCTGGGGAACTCCTCATAGAAGGATTATCAGGAGAGGACAGGCAAACGTTAAGTCTGTCACCAGTTACACGTACTTTAATAAAAAATATTAGATATGAAACCTGACAGATCATTTGCCTGTATCAGCCAGCAATTGCCAGATTTCCCACTGTGACTTCCAAGCTGTAGCAGACAGGCCACGACACCATCAGCGACTGGGGTTAAACCATTTAAGTCAGCAGCCTCAGCTGTTTATGTTCCCAGATTTCTGTGGTGTTTGAAGAGACCTTATTTTCCTTCATCCTGCAGCACAGCAGAAACAAGATCCTAATTAGAAATTAATGTTCACTCAGCTGACAGATTACACTTAGCCCTGTAAGAGCGCCCTTACACTTGGCTGACCCTTTTTGAAGGTGTGATTTGAGCTTTCCTTTCTTTCTTTCCAGCATCATGGGACTATATGCCTCGGTTGTCCTGGTGATAGGGAAATTCGTCCGTGAATTTTTCAGTGGGATCTCTCACTCCATCATGTTTGAGGAGCTACCCAATGTGGACCGAATCTTGAAGTTGTGTACTGACATTTTCTTAGTGCGAGAGACCGGAGAACTGGAACTAGAAGAAGACCTGTATGCCAAACTAATATTCCTGTATCGCTCACCAGAGACTATGATCAAGTGGACTAGGGAAAAAACTAATTGATCTCTCTGGTGTCACACTGCGAATCAAGTTGATTTCATCTGAATTTTAAAGGAAAAAAAAAAAAAAAAGCACAATATTCTCTTAAGAGCTAAGCCTTTTATAGTTAGGTAGCAATGTTTTTCACTGAAGGAGTCCTGGAAGCTACGGCCTTCGGAGTCCATGCTGCCTTTCAAATTAAGGATCAACAGTGAAGAAGGTTGGATGATTTGTTGTTTTTAATGTGCCACTCCTCTACAGTCTGGGGACTGCTTTGTAATTTAATCAACAAAAAGTTTGCATCTTTGTCTGGCTAATTTAATTTGCCAGACGATCATTACAACTTAAAGAGAAAAGAAAGGAGTGAACCCACAGATGACTCCAGTGTACCTTCTTAACCTTTTCTGGAGCCATACAGATTGGATTGTGCAATATGCTGTTGTACATCACTGACTTTCAAGCTACAGTAATGGGACGCTGACTAGCCTTCAGGACACCCGAGACCCAGGGCCGCAGTGGGAACTGAAGACATTCTAGCCATACCCATTTGTAGAAAAGCAGAGGTTTTGATGTACAAAGGACACTGTGGACAAGCCTCTGTCAGCAAAAAGAAAACAAGTAACAATCTCTTTAAATGCCTTATTTTATTTGTACAGTCACAGAAGACATTTCCACCAAACATCAATGACTTTTCTCAGGAAAAATAAAAAAAGCAACTGAAACTTGACACTTCGTCAAGGTTAACTGATGGCTAGAATAATTATGGTGAATTATTGGGGTGTTCTGCTGGGCCATTCTCTTCAAAGTTACTGCTTTCCATTAGATGAGAAAAGAAAGCGAATTCAATGACCTAAGGAGCTACTTCATTTCTTATAACCCTTTCAAGACTGAATAGTGTGTGCTTCTCTCTGCTCCCCATGACATGCTTTTTCCCATTTCCATGATTTAAGGCAACTGTTGTTTTGTTGTTAGCTGATATTCTTCTTCCAGTGTTTCAGGTATATGAAAATGTTTACATATTCCAAGTCACATTTTTACATCCGAGACGGGTTTTTTTTTTAAGTTCCCAAATATAGACATACATATGAGCTTGAAAAATGGCCTTTTTCTTAAATTACTATTATTAGTGACACAAGTGGCTCATTAGAGAACATTGTAGCATGAAAATTTACAATTGCAATGTAGGTTTCGTTCCATGTTAAAGAAGTCATTGAGAAAAAACAAATCATTGAGTGGGTAGGGTATGTTAAAAGGGTATACGTGTAGTTTTGATTCAGTAATGACTTAAAATAAAGCACATGTTGCAAAGTCATTTTAGAAGTATTTTTTCCTCTGCCTTTTTACATGAAATGGGAAAAGTTTGACATTCTTCTAACTCTGTGACAAATAAATCTCTTTCTTGTAGTTAGCTGCTATTTATTATATGAATGATTAGTTAATCACCAGAAAGAAACTAATACAACATAATTTGCTGGTACATTTTACTGCAGAACTTCATAAAACAGCACAACTAAATGAAGTTGCAACATACTCTGCTGAGTGCTTCCATGACAAATGCTGTCACATCCATTCTATACTGTGAAAAGTAACATTTTGAGCACCACGAAGTGCACAAAATAAAAATTGCTTCATCGTATTGTAACAATAAAATCA
The DNA here is from genome assembly GCA_013398915.1 of Dromas ardeola. Classification (NCBI taxonomy): domain Eukaryota; kingdom Metazoa; phylum Chordata; class Aves; order Charadriiformes; family Dromadidae; genus Dromas; species Dromas ardeola. The sequence goes on along the minus strand of VYZM01023771.1, from coordinate 45,834 downwards.
TTTGGTGACTGGAACTCACTGGAAGACAACCTGATTTCCTCCAAAGTGTAATGGAAAGGGGGCTGCTCATACAGCCAGGCAGCATTCCCGGGTGGAGAGTTTTGCTCCATTTCTTCCATAGGACCTGTGAATGAAAATCAAAATATACAGGGCAGCCCTGACGTGGGATCCAACAGGGATGCTAAAATGTCCTTTGTGGTTAGATGGATCCTCACCTGGGTGTTCAGTGGTTTTAAGGAGAGCAACACTGGAAGGAGAAGTGTGAAGGGTGTAATGTGTTTCTAAAGGTACCAGCCAGCAGAATCATGCCGGCCACAGTTGGTCCTGGCTCCCTTCCTGGTTCCTTCTCTTTAACAGGCACTTCCTTTCTGGTGAGAAAAATCTACCCGCAGAATGAGCTGTACAGTTATTTGGGCTTTGCAGAAAAGTGCTGCTCTTTCTTTCATGGATTGATCAAACTTTGCAAATAAAAGGATTCTTCTGTTGGTTTTTTATTTATTTTTTTAAAACAACATATAGTCAAATTGGTGACACGGACTGGATAGCTGACTACAGCAGGTGAATAGTGTACTGCTGATGACCATCCTTTGAGCCCAATTGTCCAGATAAAGTCAAACTGTCAGACAGCTTCCAGTGGCCTTCTTTAGGGAATCAGTATTGGGGCCAGTACCATCTAATGTCTTTATTAACAACCTGGAGGATATGACAAAGTGCACTTTCAGCAAGCTTGTGGCCCACACCAAATCTGGGTCTGGGGAGGTTTGTGATAACATAAGTGTGTCAACTGGCCTCCTGGGGCACGGGGTGGGCAGTTGTTACTGGGAGGACAGGAATGCCTTTCAAAGCAGACCTCAAGATGCTGGAGAAAGGAGCTGCCAGGTACTTCATGAAGTTCAACAAATGCAAAGTCCTGCTTCTGAGGCAGACTAACCCCATGCAGCAGTTCAGACTGGGCGGGTGCTTAGGGAACAGCTTTACAGTAAAAGGAGCCAGGGCCGGGGATGGGAGTTGTGTGTATATCAGCAGTGTGCCCTTGAGGCAAAGAAAACCAACAACATATTGGGCTGCATTTACAAGAGCACATCTGGAGAACTGCATGCAGGTTTGGGGTCTCCAGTACAACAAAGACACTGACGTACTGGAGTGAGTCTGGCAGAGGGCTGGAGGACACGACGTGCGAGGAGGGGCTGAGGGAGCTGGGCTTGTTCAGCCTTAAGAAGAAGTCCAAGGGGAGAGCTTCTTGGTGTCTGCAGCTACCTAATGGCGAGGTACAGAAAAGGTGTGCAGAGTTGCACAACCGTAGATCAAGAGGCAAAAGACACAAGTTGCAACAAGGGAGAGTCTGATTAAATAGAAGGAAAATTGTTTTCACCATGAGGGTAGTCAGACACTGGAGCAAGTGCCCACAGAGAAGCTGCGGGCTCTTCAGCCTTGGAGGTTTTCAAACCTTGACTGGAAATGCCCTGCGCAGCCTGTTGTAACTGGCCGTGCTTTGCATGGGAGGTTTGACCTGAAGCCTCCTGAGGTCCCTTAAAACTCAATTATGCCACGATTTTAGCATTCTGCCAGAGACGCTGTAACTTACCAAAGACAGCGTATTGGCTGCTGTAACAACCACCTCCAAAATATCAGAATAAAGTCATCGAGACCAAAGCAACAGTGTAGTTATACAGAAATACTTGTAACTACAGAGATACCTTAGTAAGCCCCTGTGTCCAATTTTTCAGAGCTGAGCACTGCCAGGGAAAGGTCCTGTTTTCCCTCTTCCACCCTTGTAATCAAGAAATTATGCCTCACAAGATGATAACATAAGCCCTTACCTATACAAATGGACTGAATTGCATGGATGGGATTAAATGGCCTTTTAGAAGGTTTCCAGGTCAGACTTAAATGAAACAGATCCTTGTGGTCATTTTCCCAGGTTTTAGTACTCCTTCCTCTTTTGTTCAGTACAGGAGTAGCTCTTCAATGGAATAAGCCTAGGTAAGACGAGATGAAACAGCCTTAAAATAAAATAAATCTTGTTTTATAAGCATCGGAGTTTTTACTTTCCTTACAGGACTTGATATTTTAGTGTTTCCAAAGAAGCTGCAGGTTCAAAGCTGCACCAGGGGAGGTTTAGACTGGACATTAGGAAGCTTTTCTTTACCGAGACGGCGGTCAAACGCTGGAAGAGGCCTTCCCAGGGAGGTGGTTGATGCCCAAGCCTGTCAGTGTTTGAGAGGCATTTGGGCAGTGCCCTTAATAACATGCTTTAACTTTTGGTCAGCCTGAGGTAGTCAGGCAGTTGGACTAGATGATTGTTGTAGGTCCCTTCCGACTGAAATACTCTATTCTATTCTATTCTATTCTATTCTATTCTATTCTATTCTATTCTATTCTATTCTATTCTATTCTATTCTATTCCATTCCATTCCATTCCATTCCATTCCATTCCATTCCATTCCATTCCTCAGTGTCAGCAATAACAAATTTCATGTCTGTGGTATTGTCACAAAAGGCATTTTTCCAACCTAGCCCACAGCTTTTGTGAAAAGAAATTGCAAAATTGTTTCTTTATGGGGCTGAACTATACTGATAATCTGCAAAACCCACCCTTGCACCATGGAGAGTCAGAGTGCAGAACCTGCGCTTTTCTGATCATTGGTATTGATAGACGAGGACAAACTTCAATATAAGATCACTTTGCTCAGGGACTTGTCCAGTTGTGGTCTGGCAGTCTCCAAAGATGGCAGCGTCACAACCCCTCTGGTCTGTCCCAGTGCTTAACCGCCCTCAAGGTGAACAGAGGATTTTCCCCGTATCCATTTGGATTTCCTTCTCACAGCTTTGCAGCACAGCAACTGGTCCTTTCTGCTCGGGAAGCCACTGTGTGTTTAAAGTGCCCAGGAAGCAGGGTCTGCAGCCCCTCAGCTCTGCTGCCCACATCAGAGGACCACTCTGAAAGTGGCCTGGCCACCAGGCACTTCTTATGCCCCGGACTTTGCCCAGAGAGCTAGCTAGCAGTAAACCACGTCTGTGAGGCGAAACTAAAGCAGAATTTGCAAAATGCGGATCACCTTATGGTTACCACATATTAACAGCATTGTGATTAATGCAACCAGCCTGATGCACACATTTACCAGAGAGTACAGGTCCTCTGTTTAGCTGGCAGGAACGTTGCTTTCCAGGTGCTGGCAAAGGACATGCCGATTCTGCTATGCTTCAGGAAATGGTGGCATGGCCTGTTTCATGGTCCAAGATGGAGAACCAGGCATGGAGGAAGGAGGCCAAGTCCAATGAGATCTAATGCTGGCACCCTTAAGTTGAATTCTTCACAAATTTGGTGAATACTCAGTCCAAGAAATGTTTGGAGCATTTCCTGAGCACTTGGCCACAACCTTTGTGAGGGAGCTTCACTTTACATGAGAGCCAGGAGGCTGTGAAGGGATTTTATCTGATTCCTGCGGTGCTCTCTCCAAAATGCTTGAGCTCCCAGGGGAGCTGCTGCTGCCTGGAAAGCACCCAGTGGCTCGTTTCAGCAAATGTCACTGGGGTGCTGCATCGGGACAGCAGCAACCACCCAACCCTGCTGCTCCTGAGCAGATCAGCCTTCTCTCTTACATGAAATAAGGTGCCAATGGGGGGGTTGTCCCTGGAGTCTGCTCCTAGTGAGTGCCTGCAGCTTCCACACGCCTTTGCCATACACCACGCACTTGTGGCTGCTCTCCTAATATCGCATTTGTTGATTCTCCTACGCAGTAGCCGCTGTTAGAAGACAAAAAAAAAAACCCCATAATTCTTTGTGAACTGTTACCACACCAAGGTGTCCCCAGTTACCATTCTCTCTTGCAATTAGATAAATAAATAAATGCTAAGTACACTACCTGAAAATGGACCCCTCAGCAGTTTCTGCCTCAGCTTCACTCCTGCACAGGAAAAGGGCACACAGCGAGCGGCCAGGGGAGAAGCCCGAGATCCAGAGCTGAACACTGCTTTTTGTTTCCTCACCTTCCCACAAACTCGCCTTTTAAACTGAAGCAGCTGCTTTTTTTTATTTTTTTTTTTTTTTTACCCAGTTTTCTGGTGAGGTAAAAGGTGAGGTTATATTTTGCCTCTGTGCGAGGCAGCACTCATTAGCCAGAGGGGTAAAAGGCCATCATGGTTGTCAGCACCACGTTGGCAGAAAACACGTTCTCACACTGCCCCTCGCCTAGCCAACCCAGGTGGTTCCTGCAGCATCAAGCACAAAATTGAAGATGATCCAGTTTTCTGTAGCCTCAAGGTTCAGCAGCCCTGACTCACTCACAGTGCTGAGCTTTCAGTTTTCCACTACATTGTGGAAATCACGTTTTGGCTACAACGGTTCTTACAGCAACCACGTGGCGATGGTGAACATCACCCTGCGTTTCCCTCAGTGATCCCTGTTGTTGAACACGGGGTCCAGGCCATTTATTCCCATCCAGTTGACCTGTGCAACACTGCACTAATAGGCAAGGCAGAGCAAGGACACCCGTGTGAAGCCTGTGGGCATTTTACCACCCAAGGTGACAGAGAGCTGACTGCAAATCCAGTGACGATTTTCTGCTATTTCAAATAGACTGGGTTTTTTTTCAGAGATGAGGAAAACAGCACGGCCAAGGAGGTGATGTCATATTCATCGAAGTTTCAGTCACATCCCATTTCCAGCATTTATCTGGTAACACTGTTTAAAGAGACACCGCTTAAAATCAAAGTGCTCGCATTTCAGCAGGCTGTGAATGCTGAGGATGCAGGATGGGGTTCCCAGGTCCCACGGTGGGGACCCACCACCTGCGACCTTAGCCACAAACTGACGTGGACTTCAGCTCCAAGAGGGGCCTCAAAAGCAGCTTGTGTTCACAATAATAGCCAAGAAGCCCACCAGAAACTTAGACTGAGGAGCTGAGCCCTAGGAAAAGGCCACATCTCCCTTGGAACTGACAGCCAGACCCTGCCCTGGTGCTGGGGGTGAGGCAGGGGCAAGGCTGGGGCAGGAGCAGCTCCCAGACATAGCATTGCCTGTGTGCTCCTGCCTCTGCGCTGTAACACGCCAGCATTAGGTGTTGCCAGTGCCTTCAAAGAGAAACAGGAGTTTCAATTAGTCGTCTCACTTTTTTCTGGTTTTGACTGGGGAAAAAAAAAAAAGAAAAAAATACTTCACTTATCAAAGGGTTTTTCTTAAGGAATTTGGGATGGAATTTCATGGTAGGAGCAATGGCTAGGCAGGCTTCTCCAGGCAAAAGCTATGCCTGCATTCCCAAGACGTGGTTTACATCAACGTGTACCTAAAATGTAGCATTTATATTGGCCACTCCTTTATCTTTAGCCATTCCAAGAAACAAAACAAAACCCTTCATCTCTTTACCTTTTTTTCCTTTACTACAAGACAGCAGAATCACCACCAGCATTTGTTCTCCTGGACCCAATGGAACAGAGAAACCTGCTGTTTTTCTTCCCCAGCCTACGGATGCATTTACTCCCTTGTAACGCCCATTGATGGTGCTGACACAGCTTCAGAAAACAGAGGGAGAAGCAGATTTCAGCTGCAGTGTGTTTTCCTCAGCTCTATTTAGAAACCTGTGCGTGCTCCCGCACGCAGTGGTGTCAGTTTGTGAGTCAGTGCAAGGACGGCGGCTCTGACAGCGCACCCCGTGAGGTCACACCAGGCGTCCCGGAAATCCCACTTGCGTGTGTGTGACAAGGCAAATCGTTCAGCTCATGTTCAGGGTTTGTGTAATCGAAGCATTCGTGGTTCTTCCCTGACTTGCTAAACTGGCTGATCCCTGTGAGAGCAAAACTGCTGCTGCTCTTCACGGCATCGTGTGGTATTTAAACAGTGTTTCTACCCTGGGTGTTCATGGGCTATTTTAGATGGGTTTTTTTGTTTGTTTCTTCTTTCTTGAGAGGGAGGAAAACAGAGGAAATCTAATGCTTTATTAAAAGAGTGGCGAAAGCAAGAGCAAAGCAGAGCATGCAACAGGAAAGGCAGATTCCCCATTTAGTGGCCAAGGGAGCAGAAGCTACGAGTGCAGTACCACCCTGTCCCACTGTGCTGAAGGGCTCCTCCCACGCGTTTTTGTAGGGCACATTAAGGAATAAGGTGGACACTTAGAATAGCAGAAAAAGAGCTGGAGGAGAAACAGTATTCAGAATCATTCAGTGAGACTCCTATGAATGAAGGAACTCCTTCAATCCTGTTTTTCAAGTTGATAAAGTTCATTATATGAGAAATGATTCACAACAGAGCTTCAAGATTTGCCTGAGGGATGTGCTGCACAAATAGAAAGGCATGCAGGTGGTCACCAAATGCCTCTTCTTGCCTCTCCTGCCCTGACAGACACCTCCCAAGGCCAGTTCCACTGACTGCTATTCAGAGCTGTTATTAAAACAGAAATCTAATTAGAATAATCTTTTGCTATGGAGAAGACTAGCTGGGGGCACCTCCACACTTTCCTCTCTCAATAGTAACTGGGGGATTATTCACATATGAAGGTCTTTCTCCCTCCTCAATATGCAGAAAAGACCTATATGCTTGCGAGCAGCAAAATGCATGAAATGAAAATCCCAGCCCTGTCCCTGCTCAGGCTCCAAGCACCATGAGCCCAAGCCAGGGTGGTTTATCTAAAGGGACACATGCCGCACACAGAACTCAGATGTATTATGACCACCTCTTTCTGCCTCCCCTCACTGGTAACATCACACATAGGCCTTTCATTTCCTTCTCCCACTCCTTTCTCATTGCCTCTGGCACCACTAGGTATTGGGTACCACAACTGAAGGCATGAGGATCTCCTGCTAGCATAAAGATCTCAGTCCTGTGGTTGCAACCCAAACCTCCTTCAAAGGCTTTGATGAGACAGTACCATTTTTCAGGGGGAATATGGTCTTACTGTGAGGAGTTTGACACCTTCACAGGGCCTGAGGCAGCCAAGCTGTGCATGCGTGTGTGTACGTGTGTCTTCTTTTTCAATCGCACAGAACTGCCGTATTAGCTCTCATTAATTTTTCAAGTCATTGCCTCCTGCAGCCCCTGATGGGGCGGAAGAGGGAGCTGCCAGCAGATGCAGACGGCTGATGACGAGGTGACCATCAGACTCCTGTAACAAACATTGGGGGAAAGCACATTTTTAACGTTGTGGCAGCAAGAGTGATGTAATGCAGTAAAATATTAATGAACCCTTTTGGCTGACATCTCTAAATACATTGTAGAGGCTAAACTTTGGAGGTCAAGACAGTGTGTTAACTACATATTCATCCAGCTATAAAATTACCCCTCTTTTAACCAATGCTGGGGAGAGGTGGGAAGGGAGAGAGAGCGGGGAACCAGAGAGAGAGAAGAGAAGGCCAGCTATAAAGCTTATTGCATTTCAAAAGGAAGCACATGGAAAGTTAGGACAAAAATCGGATGGTACCTTCCTCCTTTTCAATGGTGAAGGATTCCACCCTTCTAAAGATACCTTTTAAAGGTCAAAAACACTCTGTCTCAAAAAGCGTCACAAAATAAGGATGAGTTCCAGATACTCTAAGCTTGATACGACACCATGCTGCCCCTGCAAAAAGGCAAATGGGATATGTAAAAGTGCTTTCATTTGTTTTTATTCTTAGTCCATAGTTCACCATCAGCTGAGCACAAACATGGTGCTCACTGCTGATGACTTTAGGGATGAGCAGAAATACAGATGAAACTGCTTTTGGCCTTGTTATTCAAAGGGGAAGGAAAAAGAAGAAAAGAAAACAGATTAAGGAACAAATAGTTAGATGAGAAAAAAAAACTCAAGGAATGCTTCTATCTACCAATTGTTTTGCTGGCCAAATAAACAAAGTATATTACTTAAATCTGTTGTAAAGGGGCACCAAGAGGACAAAAATTGTCACTTTTTCATGGTTTGACTGCTCGCTCTCTTCCTTGTGCCTAATGAGAACAATGTGGCTTTTACTGCTGGGCTCCCTGTCCCTTGCCATCACTCTCACGTGTGCCAGCTCTCAGACCCCCTTCACTGCCCCTTAAAAATCTGCATGGGTTCACAGCTGCCAGGGCCCTGCTGCAGAGCTCCCAATGCCAGCCAGCCCAGCCTCCTCCCTGCTGGTCCCAGCCCATCTCTAGCCCCAGGCGCGTCCCTGCATAGGCAGGGTCCCACTCCTGCACTAGCATGAGGCACTGGGAAACACCGAGCAAAGGTTCACCTTTGAAACGGCACAGTTGTACTCCCACCCTAGCACAAAAGGCACTGCGAAAAAAATGAGGAAAACTAATGGAGCAAAAGGTACAGTGATGCAAAACAAAATGAGTGAAGGTCATTTGTGCGAGCAAGGAGACAAAATGCATTTCAGATGGCTATTTGAATCATCCTTTTTGATGTTTATCTATCAGAGCTGTTTCTTTTGCAGTACTCAGCCCATCTGGTAATTAGCTCATGATGTGTGGATTCAAAACATATCCTTAGTACTTTGTTGATGAAGTAATATTTCTCCTGCTTGTTTTGCCTAGACAGACTCCACAGCCATTCCTCCAGGGCTGTGGGATTTATGTAGCTACTTCAACTACTTTCAGCTTTAAAATAAATAAAAAAAAAATGTTGGTGGTCTTGGTCAGGGTCCAAATGACAGGAAGGGCACTGGTCTCCACCAGGTTTTCTGACAGACGTTGTCTGCTGTGTTGCAGCAGAAGATGGATGCTCAGAACACAATCCTTGCATTTCCCGTTTCCCTTGCTCCAGCCATCCCTTCCTTTCTCAGCTGACTGAGCACGGATTCAGACAGCCCCAGCTCTCCTCCCAAAGACATCCTGGGAGGTGCTCCCTATGCTGAGCACTTACTCACGGTGTCCTGGGCAGAGACTAGAGGCACCAACCAAAGTGGCCAGCCCCAAAGAGAGGGTGTCATCTTCTGCTGAGCTTTGTAGGAAACACCTCTAAACCGACTGTCCTGGCTGCAGCCTGGGGAAGCCAATTTCAATGCCTGCAATCTGAGGTAGTCAGGCTTTTGCTGATACCTATGCACTGAGCTCAAGCTCCTTCACATGAAATAGAGAGCAAAGCCATGCAGAGCAGTGAAGATGGCATCTTCCCAACCAACTGCCTCTGAGCAATACGTTGGAGCATTCCTTGCAACTCAGGACAGCACGCTGAGTTTTCCTTCACTCCCAACTACAAGAGCGTGAGCTATGGGAAAAAGGATGAAGGGATCTGGAGGAGTAGGCTGACTACACAACCCACCTGAAAGGGGATAAACCTGTTCTAGGGCTTAGTGACTCAGGAAAGAGCTTTTCTGCCTTGCAGGTCAGGAGTTGAATAAGTTTAATGGAACAGGCAGGGAAATTACCTTCTCTAAAAGGGGTCTGTAGAGGATGTACTCATCCTTCCTAGTCATGGATTGGCTCCCATCAGAACTGTTCAACATGTAAACAGTTGTAAGGCTTCATTTACTACAACACTTCATCTTTTAACATTAGTATAGGTCACATGGGCAAGAAAAGAAAAATATTTTACTTGATTTGGGGCTGCAGTTCAACACAGTATCTGGAAAAAGAAAGAAAAACACACACACAGAGACACACACACACAGACGCACACAGACACAGACACACATTCTGCCAGTCACTGAAAAGAAGTTTTTATCATTCGGTGGTAGCACAGACCATAACTACAATAGTAACAGGTGGGGAAGTTCATCAGTGAGAGCCCGTGTCTCTGGCACAAGGGAACAAACTGACCTGAGGACAACATGGAAAGGAGACTTTTCGTCCTCTCTGCATGTCCCAAGAGGCCACAAGGACAAACCTTCCTCCCTCCCTCAACCTGCATGCAGGTTATGTGTTTGCTCTCAGGGAAAAGTATTTTAAGGAATATGGATCATCTCCAATGCAGAATATGCACACCATCAGTATGATAAAGCATTCAGATAAGAAAATTTTGTTATTAAATATTTTTCATAAGACCACACAGTTTTTTCTTCCTTTAGCACAAAAATTTGTAGTAAGGCTATGAAAACAAGGCAAAAAGAACATAAAAAACCCCCAAACCAAACAGAAAGAACCCCAAAATCAAACTAATAAGCCCACTTAAATGTATGCTGAGGAAAGAATAACAGTGATTTAACATTTACATTCATGCTCCCTATACAGCTGAAGGCAAAGCAGGCTGCCAGCTTGTGTGTGGTCTGAATTGGGGCATCTCTCTCCACTGACCACTCAAGGACCCCAAGTGCTAAACGAGGGAACTAAAGGATAGACCTAAAGTTGTGTATGTGAGTACCTTCACCCAAATACAGTTCTCGGCCCTACTAGTTTTAGACATCTGGTGCAGCTTTCCGTTATGTTCTCATTGTCCAAGTTAAAGGTAAACACACAGCAACGTGTGATTTCACTCATCTCAAATCATGTTGGCATCATTACTTGGATACTATGGCAATAGGTAATATGGAAAAATGACGCAAGGGTGACCAGACACGAGGGACTGTTAAAGAAAAACCATCAGTTTTAATTCTGAGAAAAAAAAATCAAAAGCAACCACTGGTGTTTACAGAAATGTGTTTTCTGTTTCAGCTGGCAACACCTATTTCCAAAAACTTTCCTCTTTTGCTATTACAAATTCATCTGGAAGGTCCACAAAGCAGAGAGGTTAGCCAGATCTCAGTACACTGCATCTTGCTGCTCATCATGAACTGAAGTGCCTTTTTTTTTTCCCCTCATCAGTTTTCCCAACCTGTGCTTATGAAACCTATCAAGATGGATCAAAATAGATCAAGGACTGTTGTTCCTAATCAGTGGCATGATTTGGCTGCATTTCACCAAGATTCAGACACTGTGAGTCAGCCTGAGCCAACACTTTAGTTTATGACTTTCAAAAACCTGTTTCCCATGGACTGTAGTTGAATTCAATCAACAGATGAAACCCGCCATACTTTTGCATGTATAACCCCTAATTCATATAAGTCCCACTACAAAAAAAAAAAAAAAGCAGCAGTAAAGAGGAAATTGGAGGGGCAAGAACTTTAGAGAGGGTGAGATGTGGGACAGCTGATGGAGGTAACAAAGGCAGCTGCACGTACACATTGCTGACAAGGACTCTGCACTGCACTTGTCCTTTCTTAACCCTACAGATGCTGTGGATGAAAGCACGGTGTATAGCTTTGCTGTGGCAGCCGGTGACACCGTCACAAAGGCACCGAGACTGATGGAGAACAGACCTCTGTCCAGGTGCACTTCAGACAGGCAGACACTACCAGAGACAGGCTGCAGAACAGAGACACGGGTTCCCCTTCTCCTACAACCCCTGTCGGTATAGTTTAATGACATCACCTAAAGAAGGAAAAATAAACCTTGGCAATTCTCTTCTCTTTTTTTTTTTTTTTTTTTTTTTGGTAATAAAAATAAGTGTGATACATTTAAGCAAGACTTGGCAAGAAGTTTTTCATTTGTGTAGTTAGATTCCAAGCCATTTGGTGGAAGATTTGATCCTTCATGCCATTTAAAAAAGCCATACATGCTTATGTTGTTGACATAACAATTAAGACATTTACTTGCAAGTGTTTATAGCCTCATTCAATTTATAAGTTTAATGGAATAGTCAGACTGAGAAATTAGACTCACAGAAGTCAAAAAGTCTGAAGTATGGATTCCCAAAGCAACTGTAACTTATATCCCACTTTCATATAAAACCAGAAGAGAAGTGGTTCAAATGTCGAGCTTCACAATTCAAGATCTCTTCTCTCTCTCTTTTTTTTTTTTTTAAGTAGACTCTTTCAGCCAGCGGAATAGGACTGAACTCTGAACTGTGGAGCAAACATCTGATTATTTCTGTGTCTGGAAAGTATCCCTAGACCTCCACCCTCTCTCACACACAATTACCAACCAGCAAACAGGTGGAGTTGAACTCCCAGTACTGGTTGCACAAACTCATCCCCTCTCCACAGGACCACCTTCTGCAATGATCACAGCTGCGATAAACCATTAAAAAAAGGATTGAAAGCCACATTAAGCCATTGTAGTCAGTCAGTAGGCTGTTTCTACTGGTATACTAGTCCACCTGGTTCTCCATCATCCACACTTCCTGAGAAACATCCACACCAGGAAAAAAAAAACTCAACACACCTCTGCAGAAAGGGTGCCTATGAGACACGACTGTACTGCACCTATTAAGTACATTATAAAGCATAAAAGCTGACCCTTTCCAGCAGTGATCACTAACACGCGTTTACAGATGGTTACTATCAAGATTTAGTGGCATTCAATTCCAGGCCATAGGAAGGGTTTATGCTGATCAACCCAAAGGTCTAAAACAGGAGTCTCCCCCCTCTCCCCATGACACCCCTCCTCCCACACACTCTCCTTCCACTTCTGGCACTCCTTGGGATGCTCACTGGGATCCAGCTCGTGGGACAAACCTACATTTAATGATGTTTCCTGACCCCAGATCTAGTCTCTGGAAACAATATAAAATATTAAGCAGTGTTAGGAAACAAGTAAGAATAGGCAGAGAGACCTGGAGTGATTAAAGGGAGAGCTAGCTGCTATCTTCAACTACCTAATAAGTGGCTGAAGAGAGGATGGTGCCATACCCTTCTCCAAGGTACACTGTGATGGCACAAGAGACAGCAGACACATGCTGCAACACAAAAAATTCCCACTAGATATGATAATTCCTTTTTTTACACAAAGGATGCAAAAATCTTGTGGGATCTCTGTCCTTAGAGACATTCAAGGCTCAGCCAGACAGTCCCGATGTCCCTGATGCAGCTACAGTCTGGTCCTGCCTGGAGAGGGCCAGAGACCTTCTGGGGCCTCCAGAGATCCCTCCCAACACAAACTGATCTTATGGTCTTTGCTTCTGAGTCACACTTCGTGCTCTGGTAGTTCTCTGAGTCCAGCTGTGAAACTGTTCTACTTAATTTCTCTCTCCCTGACCACATCAGACTCTGTTTTTAAAGATGTCTGCAACACGCTATCTTCTTGCTCCACCTCCTGGGGAAGTGTTATTTCTTCAAACTTTATTCCTGTGGAGAGTGCTGGTTGCATTTGAGATGTAGCTATTACTTCTTAAATCTGTCCAGGTGCTGATTACAGCTGATAAAATGGCCAAGAGTAGTTTTCAACAGAAGCTACAGTTCTGTCACGAACAATGTTTGGGTGAAGCTCTATGACTGATTAAATTCTTCAGAACTCAGCAACCAAACCAGATGCTGCAGCCCACTCCCCCAAAGTTTTACAGCCACTGCTTTTTCTGACAGTATTCTCATGCCTCTCCCTTCCTTTCCATGCCCTGAGTGAATATTGGCTTGGAGGGTAGGAGGTGAAAAGAGGGAGGGGGGAAAGGAGTTATTTTTGGCTTTCAACTTTTTATGGCATTCCTGTCCCATTAAACTCTTTGGAGCTGTGCGTCTCACCCGGGGTCAGAACAAAACCAGTTCTGAAACTGCAGAGAAATTTCTTTGTGAGATGCGAGTTGTCCAGCTGCCAGCCAGTAGCGATAACATCCCAAAGTACTGACCCGCTCGGGTCCCTGAGCTGGTAAAATGCAGGCATGGAGAGCATAAGAATACAAACTGCTTATAAACCCACTGGATGCTTAAGCCCACATTCATCTCCGAGGCAAAATTCCCTTGACGGGAGCTTTCCTTGACTTGGAAGGGCTGAGCTCAGAGTCCTTGTCCCGTGCAGGGCGGCAGTCTAGACATGACGGCGTGGGCGGGCAAGCAGGGAGGCGGCGAGGAGGCTGGAAGGACGGGAACTGCCTTGCGCTTTCTTCCAGGAGGCTCCTCCATCCTCCAGCCATCCCTCGGTACTGCCACGGCACCTCAAAACATCAGCCCCCCCGGGCCTGGGATGATCCTCGTCCAAACCTTTAGCCAACACGTGAGACGCAGCATTACTACAAGAAACATGTGAGCCTTCTCAGAATAGACACTGAGTTTTATGGAGGTCGAATGAAGTATAATTGCCTAGCCAACGTAATTGCATAGCTCATCAAGAATTGCCTCCTCTCTTTGCATCTTCAGTATCAGCAGTGCCTGTTAAAAGCAAGATCAAGACTCTTAGAAAAACTCTTTGGAGGCTTTTATGGCACCAATTCTCAATGTATTCTTTAAAAGCTTGCAGTTTGCTGACCTACAGTCCCTAACAGTGGTGCAAGCCCCAGAACAGAAGTGGGTTGTGTGGAGCAGGTCCATGACATAATTTCTCAGGGTTTTTTTTGTTTATTTGATTTTTGTTTTGTTAGTCTATTATCTTTTTTCAAACAGAGCCACTCAAGTTAACTGAATTATCACATATGCCTCTCCAGACACCATTCAGCACCTAATCAAGTGGTAGGATTATAAATACCAGGTGTTGTGGCAGTGGCTGAGCCTCAGTCATCGAACGATAGATTCTCTTTACAGCTTTGCACCAGTGGGATAAAGAAATTGCACCAGGAAAGCAGTGATTTCATTGCATGAGGCAAATGCCACACAGAAAATAATTAAAGTTTACAGAAAATGTGGGTTATGTGAGTACTGCAAAACACATCCTTTTTGTTCTGTTTCTTCAGTAACATAAGGCAGAAGTGACCTCTGAGCTGCTGAATTACAAGTAAAATGACGAGGTAAAATTACAAGGTAAGCAGATCCCTGCTTAGGTAAAGCTGTCTGGCTCTCACTGGGAGACAGACACAGTCTCTACAGACTCCCAGAGATCAACCTTCGGAATTGAATGAGCAGGAGATCTTACAGGAAAACAGAAGGAAAAGAGGGGATATAATTTTCACTTATGCTTGCTAACTCTTTTGAAATCACCTTGATAGAAGAATTAAATGTAGTTTAGAGAGAGAAAGGTATTATTTATGGATGCATTGCAATAAGCAGGGAAAACATAGAGAGAAATACTTCTTCAACACCCTGGAGATAGGCAACTCCCCAAAAGAGGAATGAGCCAGCAACAGGGAAAGTAGATATTGCTGGGTAATGTGTTTTTTTTTTATTTTTCATTGGATTCCAGAGATCATACAGAGATCATCCAGCTGAGCTGGAACCCACTCCCAGGATTTCTAGGAGTTTAACAAGAAGGTTGCAAATGAGAAGAGAAGACCAGGTCTCCTTTTTGGCCAAGCTTTTTTCCAGGGGGCTAGTAGAGGGAGCTGCCCATTCTCGTTGCTTACCTAACTTTCAGGCTTCCTTCCAGCGCCAACAAGCTTGTATGGCTGAGTCTCTCTCTGCTCACCACTGGCAAATACTTTGTTTATTTGCAGCTGCCATACTCTAAGATAAACCAGATCAGTAAGACTTACGTGAACGTGAAATACGAGAGCTAGTCCCAGCTAAAGCCAACTGAACAGGTCAGCCCAATGGCTATATGAAGTGCGTGGCATCGTCAAGTAATGAAAACAGAAGGAAAGTTATTCAAGCACCAGCCAGACCTTTCTCTGAAATACACGAATCAACAGGAGCACTAGACAGATATACACACACAGAAGGAAGGGCAAAGAAAGGATGGAGACCTGGTATCGGGTAGGATCAGAAGGCAACAATTACATGTAGATTTGACAAGGTTATAAAGAGATTTAGTTTTTGATGTCCTATATACAAGCTCACCTGAAGAAGTTACATTGTACAGTCCTATAACTGATACAATTTCAGTGAGTCTCAGCCCATGAACTTCTATTTCTTGGATCTCTCTCCTCAGTCGTGTTCAGTTTTGCCCCCACGTTTGCACATTCCAGCAGCTGTTATATTCTCTTTAGCATTCAGCCTTCTTCAGCTTTCATCACAATGATCTCTAATCTGTTTCAGAGCTGATCTGGCAAAGAAATCCACATTGAAAAACTGCATGCAACAGCTCCCTAAAGTCTGCAGGTCTTAAGAGTTTGGAGGACTTCCAGACCTCTCCCAGGGACACCCTGCTTCACGCTCAAAGAAGTTTCAGACAATTGGGTTGACATTAAATAAAATTTAACTCCCCAGTTCCTCAGGGGCTGCAATAAAAAGGGAAAAATACATATAAATGTAGGTATATGAATGATTATACAACATAGAGCTTTGGGTGGCTAGTGGAATTTACTGCCGTCACAGCAGGATGGCCAATCCCAGCTCCGCTGTGGCCATAAGCAACTTGCTGGCTTGCTTGAGAAGAAAACCTCAAAATTTGTTGTAGGAACTTTGTGTTCTCAGATAAATTGGCGGGGGATGGGGGGGCGGTGTGCCTGGCACTACACCTCTAAGTCTCACTTCTGAGGGAATAAGTGTTAATAGCAGTCTTAATTAAGAAGAAAGGCAAGAATAACGGTAGCCTTCAGCAGTGAAGTTCCCTTCCATATAGTCTCATTTCTAGCAAAGTCTGAAACTATGCAATGTCTTCCATAAGATATTGCATGTAGCCATCAGGCAAGAACAAAGATTCACAGCCATGTAGTGCGGCTTGGGAAAACACATTTATAGCTTACTCATGTGCACGATGTGGCATCCCGCGGCATGCTTGAGTGACGCTGCATTAAAGAATTGTTGTATCTGCTAATGTAATACATGTATTTGTATATATTACATATGTTCATATGTATTGCATACATACAGTGTATAGATTTGTTACATTGGCAGGTTTATAGTATGATTTTTTTTTTTTTCAGCAAAAGCAGTACTTCAAGTCACCTGTGACTTAAAAAAAAATAGTTCAGATGTCCCCTCAAGGGAGATTGCTTAGGGAACATTTAAGAATATAGTGGATGGGCTGAGTTTGTATGGTAGCTGGTCTCTTCTATTAGAAGAACCCCAAACATGAGCATTTTAGAGCAGTACCCCCAGCATAGTGACTCTTTCCAGCAGCGCAAGGCAGTTAGCAAGCAGCTGGCTCTACCCAGACCAGCAAAGCAATACCCAGGTAACATGCTGACAGACTGCAAGCTGACACCCACATTTGCCGCCTTTTCCAAAAGCAGCAGACATCATAGAGACACAGAAATCACCCATTCTCCACATGAAAGATTCAGTCTTCAGTGTCAACTCTGCAAGCCTGCGTATAGCCATCTCTGCCTGGAGTCCCCAGCCCCACAGCTTCTGGTGGCCACAAAGCAGTAACAAGGACTTTGCACAAAGGCAAGGTTCAAAAATCTCCAATCATACCAGAAAGAGACTTGTTCCTCTTCTTCCCTGCCAGTTATTGCACATAAACAGCTACTGAGATGTGTTGTGCAAGGCAGCGTTCCCTCTCCCCAGGATGGTTCAGCCTCACTAGGGTCCAGCTGGAGAGAGACCTTCACAATCAGACACAGGCAAGCTCAGTGCAGTCCTGGACCAAGCAAGCACAATGGCCAACTTTCCATCTGGCCTCAGGTTTAAGAGGAGGCACTGCAGCTGCAAGAAAGGGACTGTTCGTCGAATAAAAGAATATGCTGCTTAGAATGAAAAAAAAAAAGTCAGTTGAAGCAGGACAACAAAGCCAGGCTGTGCAACAGCGAAAGGCTGGGGAACAGCTCGGAACAGCAAGTCTGTTTTCATGATCCTGGTAGCTATGCACAGTATAGGATCAAAGATCATTTGGTTGCAAACATCACTGGAAATGGGAACTTCATTAGAGACCACTTCTGTGTTCTTGCCTCACTTCATAACTAAGACTGCTGTTAACACTTCTTCCCTCAAAGGCAAATGAAAAAAAACCCAAAAAATTCCTGGTGTTATTACTTTAAATTAATGCAGAACTACAAACCACATCCAGACAGTAGCAACACACAAATCGAAATGATACTGAAGTGCTGGAATTTGTCATCCAACAACAATTCATTCAGGAACCTTAGCTTTTAATTTTTACAATAATAGGCATTAATGACCAGCATCTTCAGGTTTAAGAGCCTAAAACAAGTGATAAAAAACACTGTCTCAAATAATATAAGCTTGTTACTCTGGAGAATAAAGTACATCAATTTACCTTCCTACATAAAATTAATATCTACATGTACTGTAGCCCACTAATAGAAAGGACTGCATAGCCTGAAGTTGTTCCTACAATGAGTGGAAAGGGCTTCGTCCATTACAAGATACATTAATCCTATTAATATATACCGCTATTATTAAGTGGCTGTTGCAGGGATGTTATGTTAAAAAATTAACAATAAAAACTTTCAGTAGGTGAAAACTTAATTTCCATTCTCACCACATACTTGACTACTCCAAAGTCTCATTTAACTTTGGTAAGGACTCCATCAGCTTGGAATTGAGAGCTCGAGCCTTTAAAAATAATAATAAAAAAGCCATAGCTACACACAGAAAAGATGCTGAACATCCTGGACAAAAAAGAAGGCAGTAAAAGAGTATAAGCCTGCTGACAGCAGTCTGCACAAAGGCAGCTTCACATGCTTCATGCAATCACTAAGATTTAAAAATCAGTAGTGCAGCTAAGATTTAAGATGATCTGTGAACATCCAAAGCGATGCTTAACTGCACACTGTACCACTGCTCACATGAGTAAACTCTTTCATGCAACTAAATCAAAGTGCTTCAAAGGATTCTCTCCCGCCTCAAAATAATTCTCCAGATATTATTTCGTTATGAAATACTTTTAGAACAAAATCTTGTTGAGTGTTGCTAAGTGCAAAGGTATCACAGGGCTCCCTTGGGACTACTCTTTGCAGTAAAATTTAAATGTCTGTCTGTCCTGTTACCAGTGCATCCAGAGCGTTGTAGTTTGGTTCTGAGACGCAGCACTGAGGGCAGCTTCCCAAGCATCTCCCACTTACCAAACTCTGATTTGCATTATGGGGTGGTTTTGTAGCACATGAACTGAACCCCTTCCGTATGAAGTTAATGCAGAGGGTGCGTTGCAGATACACGTTTAATGTGCTATAACCACTTATGGGCAAATCAATCCATGGGACCAGATTTCTTTTTCCTTCAGCCCTTTTCCCTCTGGGGAGGAGGTGTGACAGGGTCAAGCATGGAGGAGTACAGAAGATCTACAGAGATAGGTCTTCATCAGCCATACCTTCATCAGGGACCTAGAGAGTGCCTACAAAGCTGTTGGCCTCAGGACCAAATTCATTTGTTCTCCCAGCAACACTGCTCTCTAGGTCAAAATACATCAATAAATCACATTCAGAAGTCTTAGACCAAGTCAGATTCCCTAAGAAACATGACTTCTAGAAAGGAAGAAAATTCCTTTCAAGTTCTCATGGCTGGAATACTTCATGGCAAAGTTATAGCTACAGCAAATTCCTCTCTAGAAGGAAAGATTTCAGGCAAAAATTAGAGAGGATTTGATTTATAATGGAAAATAAAGTTAAAACTAACGGGCCAAGTTTTGCTTACACTGAATAATACTTAGCACCTACATAGGAAAATTCCCACTGACTGCAGTCAGAGCAGATCTGAGGCTTTAAACATGCAGTCTCCGCTTCAGCTCCAGAATAGCAGTGCTAAAAATTAGGTGTCAGACTGGGACATGCCCTTCCATGAGAAAGGGGGAAGAAATGGTATGCACGGAGCCACAGCTTCCTCCGGGGGGCAAAACAGCACATGGACTTCGGCCCTCAAGGGGAACACTGACTTTGCAGGTTGGTGAGCAGCATTGGCAGTGCCCAAGTTGGTGTCAGAGCTTGTAGCTACAGGGACCAAGCCTGGGGAAAAGCCATCAGGGACCAGTTGAGCCAGAGTGCTCCAAGGCTGTTGAGTTTAAGCCAGACCAGCTAGGAAACGGGCAAAACCTGCACTTTGCTGCAGGCAGAAACGGTAGGTGACTGCCTGCTTTCTGCTGTCAGCCACGTTATGAGGGCACCTGGTGTCCTCCTCCCTCCCAAGCAAGGGAATGGAGAGGGTCTGCACCCGCGATTGGAGGTCACAGTCCCACTCTAGGTGAACAAGGCCTAAGGGGAGCAAAGCTGTTTGAACAGGATCCAGCCTGGCTTTATTGCCTGTTGCCGTATCTGTTCTCCAGTTCGCGAAGCAACGTCAACGTAACGTGTGCTCTGAGAGCAAAGCTGCCATTTACGGCCTCGGCGGCCAAGAAAGCAGAGGAACCTGAGCATCTGCGTTTGCAATCTCCATTGCTCCATAAAAGACAAGGTCAGACAGAAAACATGTGTTTCATATTTGCAAATCTGGATGATTTATATTAGGGGAGCAGGGCTGGACCGTGTGCAGCCTCTAGGTTGTTAAAATTTAATTTACTAATCAATTACTATCAGATGCTAGACTTCTTCAGCTGCCCCATAGAAGGAGCATAGTTTCTCACAATACCCTGTCTTGATTTCAGTGCTGTATCTCCTTCCAGGGGCTGAAGAGCTGAAGTGGGTAAGCAAAAGAAAAGGATCATTCAGTCCCATGAGGTCATATTTTAAATTAAGAGAAGCCACCAGAGCATTATCTCCTCCTTTCTGTTGGTCATTTGGAAGACGACATCCTCTTGCCATTATTTGCACAGGGCAGCTTCACCTGAGGAAGCAGATGCATTCAAATGGATGGTACATTTCTCACCTCAAGGGAGCAAGTCTGGAGGAGAATCAGTGTCCCTAGCTGCACTGTCCTCATTTTGGCTGGGTTATTTCTCAACCATCACTCCCAGTTTAAAACATTTAAAACATTACAAATGCACGTCTCTCAGAAGCTGAAACTAAATGAACTAGGAAAAAAAGTAAAGATAGAAGCAAGAAAGGTTATTGCTGACAAGCATCCTTCCTATTACGTGGGTTATGAGCTACAGGACGGGTCTCCTGCGCTGTACAGCTTTGGGCTGCAGGTTTACAGAAATGGTGCGTGTTGATCTTTCCAACACTTCGTAACAGTAAAATGGACATACTGAAAACGCACGATTCAGGTGGCTTATATGAGCCAGAGACTTTCAAACACAAAGCAGCTGCATGAACATCACAATTTTCATAGCTTATGCTCTCATCCTCATACACATGGCAACTCTCACACACACACTCCTAAGAGCCTGAGAGTCTCATCAGACCTCAGAAAGACAGGAGACCATCCCTACCCTTTAAGCTGGGTTAAAGAAACCCCGAGGGTCCGCAAACTTGTTGTGGACACAAGCAGATGACAGCTGAATGGCTCCTAACTTTACCCTCTCAAAGATGGCGGTGTCAGGAACGTTGCAATACAGTGGAGATCATCTAGCTTAAAATTAAGATAGTGCAGAGCTGACATTATACTGCCTTCTCCTGTCCCCAAGCATCCTCACTGTACCTGCCCCTCTCAAAGGCACAAGACCGTCCTGATCATTGTCAGCAAAACTTTGCCCATCCAGCTTGGTGATCAAAACTCATCACAAAGGACAAAAAAAAAAATCTCAAAACATGTGTGCAGAGCATGTTCTCCTTTTGAGAAAGAGAGGAACAAGACTTTTCAGAGTCACAGCTTCAGTTCACTGAACAACTCCAGTTATGTCCAGTTCAGGATACAAACATCAACACTAGCACTGGTCGAAAAATTTTTTGAATGTCCTCTGTTAAAATTAGCTCCGTTCTTGGTTAGTAAGTCACGCATGAAATGATCCTGGCTTCCCTTTAACATGGTAATCGGAGACCAATAACATTTTGAAATTATGGGTGAATTGCCAGCTCTTCTCTCCAACTCTTTGCTATCTGCATTTTGGGTGACAGGTTCCCTAAGAATAGGTTAATGTTACTACTCTTGGAATGGAAGAGGGAAATATTTTAAACCGGGGAATAATCAATCCAGTCCAACCCTTCAGATGGAGAATCATTCACATTAAGATTCATGAAACTCTTAGAATTCATTATTTTTTTTCCAACAAATACCCAGCAGGTCACAGGCAGTTGGACAACTAATTCCACCATGGTAATTTATGAGACTGTCTCATAAATTAGAGAAAGACGGCTTTTTTTTTTTTTTTGCTTTT
>VYZM01023771.1:1776-23991 GCA_013398915.1 Dromas ardeola | reverse complement strand
TTTTTTTTTTTCTTTTTTGGAGGTGGAGGGTTAGGGGAAGGCAGCGAGGAAGGGAGGAAGCCAAAAAATGTCAGCCTCCAGGTCTTAGGAGTATTTTAATGCCATCAATTATCTAACGACTGACTGTAATAGACAGTATATCAGACTGTGCTAAAACTTCCACTCTTCAGAGTTCTTTTTCATATTTCTGAACACTAATATTTCAGATATGATTAATACCTTTCCAGGACACTTCATTCAGCCCCAGTTTCACTAAATGCAGAAGAAAAATGCTGTTGACCTGATGTTACCCACTCACTATAACTGGAGAACTACAGCAATGTTACTGTCTGGCAAATTTGTTCCTACCTGGCATTACTGCTTAGAAACTGCCTAATTAACAGTCTGTTAAATCAACAGAGTGAAACATGGCAATTTCTATGTAACAAACACAAGGACAGCAAGCCAATATAAGATCACTGGGTGTAACAGAGCCATGACTGCAATGTGAGACTATAAATGCTCATGACGGAAGAGAATAGCTGACGAACTTTTGAACCAAGGTAATGAGCAGAACCAGAAGTGATGATTGCAGGATAATCAGCCCAGCAATTAGTCTAAATAGCATCAAATTCCTATTTTAAATCCAGCCTGTAGTATTATTTGGAGAGCACTATTTTTCATGCTATTGCACGGTGGGGTTTCTGCATGCTATTATGTTGTTGATGCCTTCAGCTCTGGGAACGGCTGCATTTCAGTAATAACTCAAGCAGCCCCAAGTGTAGTTTAAGAAGCTCAAAGACTATTTGCCTGGAATTAAATGGCCTTGACAAACAGTAGATGTTGTTTCAACCTCCAACTCATCCTTGGCCACGTTACCTCCCTGTCCACTTGTCTCTTTTCCACTCAGTGCCTCAGCAAGCAGGATCCAGCGCTTAGATACCCCGACAGAAGAAGAAAGCAGATCTCTTTCCCCCAGGAGAGGGAGTCTGTGACTGGTAAACACATACAGGAGTCTCAGTCAAGCCCTTGCCTGCCATGGAGGCCTGTCTGGGAGAAAGGGGTGAAAGCCAGAAGTTTGCAATCCTTCGCTGCAGGAATTTTGGCCTGTGGGTACAGTTGGCTGCCTCAAGGCAGCGCACCTTGCACACAGCTGAGGATCTGCTGCATTATGTCTGTAGGCAAGTACATTGAGGGGAGAGAGAGAGTTTACTGCTTCAGCTTGACGTGCACTTGGAGAACACTGGGTTCCAACTTATCTCCCACACTGAACTCCAGGGACGTTCAATTGCTGACCCAGATCTGGAATTACACTTCAGGATTTGCTCCCAGCTCTGTGATCACAACATTGATTTGGCTACAAACACATCCATAATTACAAAATTTATTAAAAAAAAAGCATCATTGAAGAAATAAAAAATTTTCCATTTCCTTATTTTAGTTATTTCTTGCCCTTTCCTGAAAGCAATTTTATTTTAAGGTATGTGCACTCACAGGTGTGGACAGATCTGTGCACAGACTACCGCAGTGTTTCATCCTCTCCTGCTGGTTACAGAAGTTTCACCCTTTGATTCTTTTAACTTCAGTGCAGTTGGGATGTGCAGCTCCCAAACTCTTCATGCAGCCTCTCCTTCCAACCATCGAGACTTTTATATAAAAGAACTCAACCAGCACAAACAAGATTATAATCAAGAATTGTCCTAGACTTCTGCTCCAAACGACTTGATCCCAGCCTGGCTATAAGAGGTTGCCAGAGGCCCACAGGCTGCCGGTCACTCATCCAAAAAAGCCTGGAACACTTTGAAAGCCATGAAGTATCACAGTCTGGCTCACACAGTTGATATGTAACGTGGCATCCCTTTAACAAAATGAACCACAGGGGCAAACGTTAATTTAGAGATTGATGGGGTGTACAGAAATATACCACAGCTGTCTAGGAGCAACTTAAATCTTCATCTGAAGAGTAAATCATTGCCAGAGATTTTCAGCCATTCATTTAGACATCAGAAATATCAACATCTTTAAACACTACTTAGAGATGATGTTTAGGAAAATTGGGAAGAGAGCCAAAGACACAAATAACGACACTGAAATAACTTAGAAGACTGACAAGAAACACAGCATTCGTATTTTAAGCAATTAACTTGCATTTAACCCAACTGTCTCAAAATGCTATAGTTCTGTATCGTATGGCCTGTGCTATATTAGTGAGCCGCACCATAGTTAACTCAAAGGAGTGTGAATTCCTCACTCAAAGAAAAAGAGTTAGGTGATGTATGACAGCCCTCAAAAGCCTGCTTCAGAGTGGAAAGTTACTGCAGTATAGTTTGTATATTTTAAATTCAAGCCTTCATTTAAAGGCTCGGGCCCCAACTCCCAACATGGACATGGCCTAAATCTAATGATTATGCGTCACATTCACTCATTATTTGTATTTGGTCAAAGATGAAAATCCAAAACAGTGACAAAATGCCAGGCTTTCTGCCACCAGAACACAGCACGCTCTGGACTGATGACCAAGACCAGAGGCTTTCCACCAGCTCCAGGTCCATGATAGTACATTAATTTTATTACTCATTTCTCTCCAATGAGCACAAACCAAGTTCGGCACTCTGTCTATTAAAAAGCAATGATTTTAATAAGATGCCATGAATCAAGCAAAAAATGGTCAAAAGGGTGAAGACTTACTGGAATATCCACCAGAGCAAAGTTTTGGTTTCCCTTCAGGGTAAACTGAAAAAAAAAAAAAAAGGGAACTGCTAGACAGCAAAGCCTTCAAGGAATACTCCTGCTGCTGCAGCAAAGACAAAATAAACAGCCCCAGAGAAAGGAAACAATGCAGCAGACAGCAAACAGGAACCCCTTTATTACACTCTCTATTCATTTACTGAACATCTGGAAACTCCACTGAAGAAACGTATTAGATCAGAGCAGTATAAATTTGACATTAACTGAAAGGACACCATAGAAAAGTGCTTTCCCCTACTGCATTGCAGCAGAATTGTCAATGATGCTCAAAACGCCTTTAAATCTCTGGCAAAAATAGCGACTTGTGTGATTTACACAAGCCACCAGATGCGTGGTTCATGTTATGGTTCTCCGTTATTTGTCAAACAACACGTTATGTTTCCAGTTGTTCCTTCACCCTTTGTGCATATGGTCAGGAAATCATAAGAAGGCACGAGTACTCTTAGCACTGGGCTGGAACCCTCCTTGGTTTCTGCTCTCTAAGTCCACTCCTTTCCACATCACACACTGCCTCCTTGTCTCTTTCTATGCTTCAGACACATTGAATCTATTAATTAACATTTCCCATCTTCTGGTCCATAAAGGTCAGAGTCCTAGTAGCTGCAGCATCTATACTTAAAAGTGGCCAATATTTTTTGTTATAGCAAGACTACATACAGCAGAATTATCCAATCTGCTATAAGGAAAACTCAACAGGCATAGGCTTTTCTTTAACATTTTTTTTTTTTACTATTCCTGACATGCCCCAAAAAAAACATTACTCTGAATTTTCCCCCTACATTTTTAACAAAATATTTCATAGTCCAGTGGAGCGATCACAGATGTGGAGTGTTTCTCCATATCTGTCGCATCTATAATAGATACGTAGAAATTCATCCTTGAAACAGAAATCTCTTTCGAAGTGTTGAAGCAATTAATGCATACTTCAAATTACAGTAAACTTTAAGATATCCCGTTACTGCACTTCAGTCGTGTAAAGAAACACTACTTCTGAAATATCTGTTTCCTGTTTTAGATATCCATGACCTTCTAAAACAAAAATTATCATGTCATAAGTGCAAGTGGAGAGAAGTATATAGCATGTGTATGTATTCAGGCTGCTACTTGCATTTACTACGTGGCTGCCTGTCATTAATACCAGATTTCATTTGGCTGCCCTAAACCAACCATGAGGCATTCACACTTGTTCCAGCATCATCATAGCATCTCCAGGCAAAAAATCGCAGCAAAAGCATATATACACGAAACCATTTGACAGCCTATCCATCAAGGGATCACAAGCAGTTCTGTGTTAACACACCTAAAGACAAACAAGTGACTAGCATGTGCAGGCACGTGCAATGCTTTCTCTCTTGATTTCCCTCCTGCCTCCATCTCGACCACAAGAAGTTTTTTGCTCCCTAATGATTACAGAATGACACATACAGGAAAAACAGCTATCTCAATTTCAGATCGCATACTAACGTGCATGAACAACACAGGAAAAAAGCCCTTATCCTTATATTAGAGAATATAAAGGTCTAAGGGGAAAAAAAAAAAATCACAAAAGCTTTCTACATACATCTTCCTCTGTCTGAATCAACAGAAGCCAAGGGTGCTTTCTTTTCCTTTCCGATGTTCCTCAGCAGCAGGGCTTGTCACCAGACTCATGTCTCGCATCAGGAATAGTATGAAATATTTCAAAGTGGAGGGAGAAATAACGCCGTTGGTGTTTCAAAGCAAATTAGTTCTCAGGAATTCCCACAAATTGCAGTATCTGGTAAGTTTGGGAGGATAAACATTAAGCCCACTGAAGTACCAGAATTATACCTTACTTAGAGGAGAAGTTTTAAATATACCAGTGTTTCTGCCTCTCTGTTATCAAAGCTTTAAAATATTTTGCTCAGTTAGTGTTGCTACACAGCCGCCTTACCCGAGTCCACCCGGCTTTAACCGCTCACTCCTTACACCGGCCTGCGCTCCGGGCTCTGGTGCAGCTGAGAGGATCCTCATTCTTTCTCCAGCTATTCAGCTTGGAAAATCATACATTTACACAAGACGGGAGCCAGAAAAATTACTGGATGGTGGTCAGTTACATAAAACACTTGGCACCAATAAGACACATGGGGTACCATAGGTCTTTACACTTCATGAATTCTCTGCTATATTATTACTAACACAATTACTCCGGGACAGTTGTTGAGCGGTGCAGCAGAGAAAGCATTGGCTAAAAAGTTGTCAGCTGCACATATACACACACAAAAAAAGAAGTCCCTGTCTGCCGCTACAAGGTTTTTTACCTTTAATTCCTGAATTGCCATCAGTTAGTGACAGGCAGGGGACACAAATCCCAGAGCGTGTCTGTGTTCAATACTGCCTCACAGCGCACATGGCAGCGGAAACTATCCCCAGCGAGAACAGAGCAGTCGTGCCAGTCCTCATCCCTCCCTCTCTGCCTTTGTGGAGGAATCGGAAAGTGGCATTTTTTGGAAGCGTAGTCCTTTTGGCAAATTCCAGCAGGAGCTCTCTCTTCCATCAGCCAACATACCATTGCATGATGACTGACTTCCTCACTCCTTCCATTTTCAGCTAACTTCCCTCTCCCCCAGCCAACTTGTTGATTTCTGTCCTTAACGCCACATTTTCTCCCTGAGGCATTTCGTAAAATTTTATGGCTGCAAGGAGAGTTGCAATTGCAACAGAATCGGCCAGCCCTAGAGCTGAAAGTCTCTATTAACAAGGTAATCTGCACACTGGCTACTGTTTTATGTACTCCTCACCCACCTACCCTCTGTAACCTGGCCCTCAATCGCCTGATTTCCCAGGCCCACATTTTAGAGAAGAGGAGAGAGAAAGGCAAATTTGTCATATCCACCACAGCTGGGATCTGAACCTCTAGAAGGGCCCGTTTATCCTGTGCTAAAACGCTCCAAAAAAAAAAAAAATGCATTTGTCTAAGGTGAGAAGGAGATGGGTATCTCAGGCTTGAGAGATGGGCCTTTGCGAACATCATGAAGTTCAACCAGGCCAAGTGCAAGGTCCTGGACCTGGGTCATGGCAATCCCAGGCACAAATACAGGTTGGGCGGAGAATGGCTTGAGAGCAGCCCCGAGGAGAAAGACTTGGGGGTGCTGGTGGACGAGAAGCTTAACATGAGCAGGCAATGTGCGCTTGCAGCCCAGAAAGCCAACCACATCCTGGGCTGCATCAAAAGTGTGGCCAGCAGGTTGAGGAAGGTGATTCTGCCCCTCTACTCTGCTCTCATGGGACCCCACCTGGAGCATGGTATCCAGCTGTGGAGTCCTTAACACAAGAAGGACATGGACCTGTTGGAACAGGTCCAGCGGAGGGCCACAAAGATGGTCCAAGGGGTGGAGCACCTCTCCTATGAGGACAGGCTGAGAGAGTTGGGGTTATTCAGCCTGGAAAAGAGAAGGCTCCGAGGAGACCTTCTAGCAGCCGCCTTCCAGTACCTAAAGGGGGCCTACAGGAAGGATGGGGAGGGACTCTTTATCAGGGAGTGTAACGATAGGAAGATGGTGTAATAGCCTCAAACTGAAAGAGGGTAGATTTAGATTGGATATCAGGAAGAAATTTTTTACAGTGAGGGTGGTGAGGCGGTGGAACAGGTTGCCCAGGGAAGTTGTGGATGCCCCATCCCTGGAAGTGTCCGAGGCCAGGCTGGATGGGGCTTTGAGCAGCCTGGTCTAGTGGGAGGTGTCCCTGCCCAGGGCTGGGGGGTTGGAACTAGATGATCTTTAAGGTCCCTTCCAATCTGAACTGTTCTGTGATTCTGTGATCATCACAAGGGGGAGGGAGGATTTGACCTCTATTTATTCTCAGGCATCCTGAAAAACACAGCACAGGTTAAGTCTTCTTCTGTATGACCAGAGCCAGGCTCTTGCAGAGCAGCCCCCTTGCCTCCTGCCTGCAGCACAAGGCCTGAGAGTCCACCAGCAGCACAGCTGGTGGTCCACCTCCGGCAGCCAAGGCAGTCCCTTGCCACCAACTCTACAACCAGGCCTTAACCAGCAGCCAGCTCTGCCAGGCTGCTGAAGCTCTCCAGCCCTCACAATTCACAGCAGCCGTCGAGCTGGGAAGCTCAACCACGAAGCAAGCCATAAGAGCAGGTAACGCTGGAAGCAAGGCTGTAGGCAGCACTGACCCCATCTGCCCCAGCAGAGGACACCCAGCAGGGCAGCCGTACTACGGTGGAGGACTTGCATGGCAGCAAGCGCGCGGCACCAGCCAGCACTGGGGAGGAAAGCCATGGGTTGGCCCCACAGAGGTGCTCTTTTCGCCGACTTCAAGAGGGTGTTTCAAGTCATGAGAAGCAGCAGCGAGAGCAGGTCCCCGTGCGAATGTTCCCAACCAAATCAATACTCCAGCTGAGCACGCTTAAAAGTAAAAGCTGTTCTAGACCACGGAGCAAGGGCTTCCCACCAGAGTAGGAAAGCCCTTTGCTTGCTCTGCGGCACCATCTAGCGCTAACAAAGCAACAACGCTCTTGGGAAAACAAATCCACTTCGCGTTACGCCAAATTTAGAAATAAAGCAAAAAAACCCAAGCACATAAATACATACCCAAAACATGCAAGGCAACTAATTGTAACCCATCTTCCCTTTATGCGTGGTAGGTCCTACTTCTGTCACTCCAGTATCAAAACGTTTCTGTCCAGTAGTCTAAACTGGTTGCACACCAGTTAACATCCCAGCAGCCTGCACCTCGGAGCCCAGCCACGCTCATTACCACCATCCCCACGGGACTCAGCAGATGAGCCAACAACAGCCATATGTTCTTTAAACGTACGTGCAGCCTCGCAGCTGCCTCTCGCTCCAGTTCCAGGCTGGAGGCTACACTGCTGCACCAGGGACGCACTGGGAATCACGGCTGAAGGGTAACAACCCTGAAACAAAGACCCAGCAGCCTTTCGGAAGGTTGGTCAGATACAGAACTCATACACATCATCTCCAACAGGTACTTAGGTACAGAAGAGATGAGCCCAGCTCCCGGGGCTGCTGGCCTCTACAGACCATTAGCTTGGAGATTAATATCCCTGCTGATACGCAAACAGCCACAGATGCCCAGTGGTTCCCTCCTGCTCTGGAATGTTACCGCTACTTGCTCTAATTTTATTACCACTACTAGTCATTGGGGTTGGAGAAGGCTCCTTTTTTCTACTTCCTACATCCAAAAAAGTTCACTACTTATTATAAACCTAGATGATTAAAAAAAAAAAAAAAAAGTTCTTTTTTTTTCTCAAGAGCAGCTTAGTTCTTATTTTTACAGCGGCTTATTCACGGCATCTGAGGGACGATTCCTGTCACCCTGAAGAACTTTAGTGCCACAGTCTTCAGCCTTCAAGTACTCCAGCAAGTTTGACTTTAAAATGGTAGAAAATGTGATGTTTCTGCGATGATGAAGCCTCTAAAGAATTCTAGAGTTCACATCCTTAAATTGTGTAAAGATGTATGGCTTTTGAAATGTTGATCCCCATTGGATCCAACTGAATAATGACAAGCTTGCATTCTCCTGGACGAGAACAGCTTTGAAAATGTGGCCCAAGTGATTAACATGATTAATTAATTCTAATGAACACAGCAGTCTTAAAATTCACATTTGTACCTCAAATGCCCCCACCCTCTTCACTATTTTCTGTACGAATTCAGCACATTGTCCTGGTTTGAGGTGAAACAGAACCAATTTTCTGATTTGTAATTTTACT
Organism: Dromas ardeola; assembly: GCA_013398915.1. Taxonomy (NCBI): domain Eukaryota; kingdom Metazoa; phylum Chordata; class Aves; order Charadriiformes; family Dromadidae; genus Dromas; species Dromas ardeola. Next base: position 15,560 of record VYZM01023771.1, on the reverse strand, counting down.
TTTTAGCTGGGCCTCTTCTAACTGACTAAAGTCTGAAATTAGCAGCATATTGTTCAGAAACTGTTCACCCTCAGAGTGATAAGACCTGATTGTACCAAGGGATGGTATGCACAGAGGCTCTTGCTTATACTTATTGCTGTAACAACCAAGGTCAGCTAACTTCGCTGTTTGCCCCGTTAGAGGGTTGGAAGCGGAGAAGCATAGAGGGGTCACACCTATAGGGAGGAGCGGAGAGGACGGGTGACCCAAAACTGACCAACAGGGTATTCCATCCCATATGCATCACGCTCAGTATAAGAGCTAAGGGGCAAGGGGGTCGGGCTCGCGTTTTCTTCAATGGCCGACGTCTGAGGAGGACCCTGTCTGTTCGTCTGCCTTCGATCGCGATCCGAGCACTCCTGACTCGTTCTGGAATTTGGGTCCTGTCCATCGCTGACTCCAGTCTGAGACTTTCCCTGTGTCTGCTGGTGACACGATCGTCATCCTGGGAGCTGGATACGGTTTTGTATATATTGTATACTTTTTTTTAATTTTCTTATTATTTCTTATTTCCTTATTTATTATTATTTCCATTAAAGTAGTTTAGTTCTTTTTCTAAACTCGTAAATCTCCTTATCTCTTCCTCTCCTCTCTGACGAGGGGGGGGAGGGCCATCTGTCGTTCTGATTGGCCAATCCATCCAAAACCACGACACACATACAGAAACCTACTTATTTTATGTACTTTTAACAGAGTCAGTTTTCATTCAAATACAAGCAACACCCCTGCTTCAAAAGAAAATCCCCCCCCCCCAGTCTGTAACAGAATTACAAACTAAACTTTGGGTGCAAAAAACCTATGTAAATCTATAGAGCTGCTTAAAAATACATCAGTGACACTTTAGCATGTAAGTAAAATGACATATGTAAAAAATGAAGAATCTAAAACCAAACTAACCCTCCTCTTCACCCCACCCCCAAGTCTTGGTTTTAAATCAGCAAAAAACTATGACCTAAACAGCAATTAAGTCACTTTTACCTGTTCTTTCTGGACAGCAAATGCCATTTCTGAAATTATCCTTGCTGGAAATTAATGTTGAAGCTCTAACGGCTAGGGCATCCTTCGTTCAACTGACCCCCAAGGCACACATGATGCATCTGGCACAGTATTTAATACTCAAAGCACAGTTTGGTGCAAGAACCTCTCTCACATCTCTGTTGCTCTGATGAATGTTCTCAGTCCTTTCTGGATTACAGCATATTCAGGTAAATCTTGGAGGTTTTTTGTGTATTCTTCCAGAAGACTGCAAGAGCTTGCTACACATTTAACCAGCCCAACTGCGGGCGATAAGCAAATGTCTAGTGAATAAGCCAAAAAGATTGGACGCCAATGACTTCCAACACTCAAACCTGAGCCAGTAAGTTCCCAAGGCTTAGTCCTTCATCACATAATATGCCTGCAACACTTGGTGATGAGATCTGCAGACAAACAGTCACACACAAAATCTGCTTGAGATTAAAAAGAAAAAAAATACTCATTTTCAAATGGTGGTGCTCAGCAGGACCTCATCAACAACAGGGAAAACTATCACAAATGCATTAATTTCAAGTTTTATTTTTCATGTTAGTGAAACACATAGCCTCTTCTCAAGAAGCAGCATCTGTAGAGCTGTTACAAACACATTTTGTACTCTAATACACCACAGATTTGGAAAAAGAACAAATAAAGCACAGGTTTCACACTGCACTTGGCCACACTGAGTCTTAAGTTACAGATAATTTAGAAATCTTCTCATTTTACACATATATTGCATTGGCCATCACTCAGCCTTCATGCATAATTTATTTTTCTTGCAGTCAACACTGGTTTTGGAAACTTTCTTGCTGTAAATGGTATATTTTCCACTTTAAATCACTAAAATGATATTTATGTAAGTGTGCAAATTGCTTTGAAAGATAGAAACAAACACTAACGCATAATATACAGACCGCTTCTTCTATAGTTAAACATTTACTAAAAGGCAGTTAATGTTCCTATCACAATTTCATTGCCTAAAATAGGAGAATAAGTTATATAAAATAGACCATCTTATTTTCAGACACTTCAATTTCTGCAGATTTGGTCTTCGCAGCAACATTGCAATCAAAAATTAAGATTCTACTCCTAAAATTCAGAGAAGCCCCTTTCAATTCGATGGCAGCTTAACATGTTTAGTACAAGTTACTTTTGTCCCAGATTTTCCACACTTGGCACAGGGAAAAAAGAGAAAAGCTAGGGGAAGTGGTAAGACAGTCTTGTACATCTATTTTATTTTTTTGGCAATATGAAAAGTATGCTTTAAGAATCTAATGCATAGATTTAATTTTTATTTTAAGGGCCTGCTAGTGTTACAAGCACAGTTTAAATAAAAGTCTGCAAGTTCTTTCACAGAAGTACACAAGGCTCCCAATTTTCCTTCTTATGCATGTCATCTTCTCACACACACAAAAAAAAGTAGACCCCTTGGGACCATTCAACAAAAACGATTTCAGAATTGGAAGTAGAAAGAAAAACTTGAGGAATATTACTTAGTGTTCCCAGTTGTCCTATACGTGCAGTTTTTTTTCTACTTGTGATAAAGACTTCCCATAAAAAGTGCATGGTCACCTTCAAGAAGGTAGAAGTTGAGTAAACTGCAGCGAGTTGCTCCAACGGTGAAAAGAGTTACAGGAAAGTCTTCAAAACCATCTTTCATGTATACTTGTAACCAGAGAAAAGCAACTCGATTCCCAAAATTTCATTTAGACTATTTTATAGAAAAGCAAAAACTTCTTCTATATACACCATTAATAACAAAGGGAAATTACCTGTCAGACAGTACAGAACTGCAGGTGCAGTCTCAAGTAGCTTTAAAATCCAAGCTGATTATTATATAATATAGAGACAAAACTGCTTTTTGAACACCCATTAAATTGAATGAGGAGACTTTTACAGCAGACCTGGCTGCAATTCATGCTGTAGCTTGTGCACCCATCACAATGCTATTGAGTACTATTCACCCCAAGGAAAGTGATTATTAACCCTCTAAAAGTTTCCCTTCATCACAATTATGTCTGACATACTGATGTCAGACATCACACATATGTCAGACGTATGGTTGATATTTTTGAAGACATCCAATTCCTTAATATGGCAGAAACCGTACCAACACTTCACACTGTGCTTTTGGTCTATTGTTTATTGAACTCTGGGCATCATGTATCACACACAAATCCCTGCTGGATTCCAAGTGATCTCACCCTAGTGCAGATCTTGATTAGGTTCTTCTGAAGAAACAGACCACAGGTACAGCTCCAGTGTTGTCAGCTTTTAAGCGTAAAAAGGTCAAACAAATTTAAGACACTACAGAAGCTTGCAAAACACATGATGACTTGAAACCAAATAAAAATAGAGCAGATGCATTAGAATTTGGTTACTTTGGATTCTGAACTAGTTTGAAAAATGCCGTTTGTAAGATAGCTGTTCTATGCTTTGAAAATAGGAAAGAATTAAATGGCTTTGGAGACTAGCGCATTGATTAGTAAATAAACACATAGAACACTCATGAACTCAAACACATCATTGAAACATTGCACCTAAGTTTTTGTTAAACATTGTCTTCAAAGCTTTATATTCAATGCACATTATCTGCTACCTTCAGTTTCTTTTTTGGTTACAGCATGCTTCAGAAACACCACTAAGAAAGGTCGTCCACTCCTTCCACTCCCAAGGTGCATATTAGAAACACCATGCACACATTTATTTCCAAAGACTTCAGGTCAATAAAGTTCTTGAGATGAAAGGTGTGTGTGTACTTTTAAGCTTGCAAGATAGCTTCAAACTGGTTGACTTAGTATTTTCCACACCCACATGGATACTGCTTGCAAAGAATAAGGTATTAAAATAATACTCTGAAGTGGAATAAAAACACGTTGAAAATAAACTGAAAGCTCCCCCTAGTGCTTATACTAGTGAAAAATCCTGCCTGGCACAGTCTGCCTTAAATGGTGTTAAACAGGAGATAAATAGCATATTTTACTCAGAAAACAATCACAAATACATTACTGGGACCAAAAAGTGTCAGCTGTTGAAATCCAGTACTTAAAATTTTGTACCACTCTCCCATCTCCAGTGCTTCTGTCGTTTTGGTTTCTTTTAAACTGTGCTTTTAGTAAAGATTTCTCTCACATTTTTCCCTGTCAACTGAAGGCAGGGCCCTGAGGAAGCTCCTACCAGGTAAGAAATGAAGTCCAAAAATGTTTCAAGATGACAGGTACAATCATGCTTTTCCTCCTGTATTGTACCCAGAAGCTGCCAAGTTAATATTAGCATTCCCATATCACAATTGCAATGAAGCTCTGGTAAATCTGGTACCTTTGGATATGCTCAACATCACAAATAAGTCAGATATTTAAGACAACCTATGCCTGTAGCTAGCATAGTCCACCAGAATATTCATCCTCTTCCTCTTCAGCATGAGAGCCCACTGCGGCTGGCCCTCTTGCTTTGTCTTGTGCAGCGTTTGGCGATTTCTTCTTGATTCCACCTCCTGGGACCACCAAGGTAAGACCAAGCTTGGCATACTGACAATAACAAGGCAAGTTTAATTTCTGTACTACCACACAAGTAAAATCTTGCTGAATTACACCACACTGAATTGATTGATGCTCACAATAAACAAGCAGGTAACATTCCGTACATAAAATAGATCGATGCTGCTTTCACATCTTTTTTTTCCAGCCTAGAATAAGCCTAAAATTGGTTCTTTTTTTTTTCCTCCTATCTCAAACACTCTTGAAAATGGGATGCGAGATCTGTACTGACACTACTTATTATAGAATAATTTGGCCACTTCATACAGTTTCTGTGCCTCAAGCTTTATGTAAAAAAAAAAAAAAAAAAAAATCGTAATTTTTCAGCATGCAGCTCTGCATACAGTAAAAGTTCATGTAAAAATTCTTACAAGTGTTTTCCAGTAAGACTAGTACCTTAATTTTTACTATTCAACATAGTAACAAAGTAAAATTAGTCAATACTGTTAGAAAGTTTGGCATGGATGGATGTCTCCTTTACTTCACATCTTTCCTATCCTTACACTTCCTACAATTTAAAAGTACAATTTAAAAAAAAGGGAGGAGGGCACAATTACTTCCCTAAAATAAAATTTTAAAAAAACCCCAATCTTTCACTAATTAGTATCTTGCTAAGGAAGAAGTGCTGAAAAAAACCATTTAACAATGCCATCCTGTAGGTATCATACTCTACAATGTTTATGCACACGTGTCAGGTATATGGTATTTCTGAGACAAAGCACGAGAAGCAAACTGTTCTGGTCCCTAAGGAACCAAACAGAAGGGAACACAAATTTAGCAGACTGATCAAACAAACTCAGCAAACCCATAGTAAACTGCTCTTTCACCTAAGACTTCCCACCATCTGAAAGGAACAGCAATGTGGGAATTTACATTGGCAGGCAGCAAAGTAAAAGAATACATAAAGTTCACGGGCACAGGGCAGGATGACAGAGCAAATCACAATAATACACAGACCCTGTTGTTCTTATTTTTCCNGTTTTTTCTCTCCTAAAAAAAAAAAAAAAAAAAAAAATCTCAACCTGAACAAGGAAAAGTATCATTAAGAAAAATACACAGGAACTGACTACTTACATCATTGTCCATATATTTGAACAGTGGCAAATTACAGACTTCAGAAACTTGATCCTGATCTTGCTGGTCGTACCCTTCTAGAAGTTGCTCTAGTGCTGCACAGTCTTCACTTCCATTAAATCCCGGTATACTGAAGGAAATTAAGAGTTCATTTAGGGCATTTCAGCAATCTACTTGATACTCAGCTATTCTATCTTTAAATGCTGCTGATTAACAGCAGAAGAGCAAGCACCTTTTAAGAATCCGATGGACTGCTTATTCCACACAACTGCCCATAACCACTTTGATTTCTCCAGATCATACCCATAAAATTAAACTTTCATCAATATTAGTTTGCATGCTGAGAATAAGACCACAATCACAGTCAAGACAAAAAGAGAGTACTAGAATTTTTCAGATTTTCCTGACTAGTCAATAAACTCTTCCTCTACATACAGAAAAATTCTGTAATGCGTTTCTACATATAAAGTACAAATTGAAGACTTGGAAAATATGAGCAAGATGTTTAAAGACTGATCTTGAAAGATTCTTTCTAAAAATAAAGTACAATTTAACTTACACATATGTTCAAGTCATTTCACTAAAAAAACAGTTTAAGTAAACATACGTTGTTTCAGTATTTTGTTGCTGAAGTCCTAATGAAAGCTGAAACAGAGAGTTGCTGGGAAAGCCCCCGGAACCAGGGTTAAACACTAATCCAGATTTTGACACCAGAATTTTCTCCTGGATGTGTAAAGAATGCCTTCTTCATTTCAATGTATTCAACTGGACTACCTTCTGCTTTAATTAATGAAACATTCAGTTTACAATTTTAGGACATGAAGTAGACTTACCTATAGCTTTCCCTCACACATCTTTCTGCAGCAACATAATCATTTCTGTGTAGATGAACTAAGACTTGAGCAATAGTTTTCTAAACAAAAACAAAACAATCTGATGATTCTTTAGAAATTAACAGTAAAACATGAGAAAAATACGGGACTGCTAATATTTAGTGTGAAAAAGTAGTAAGCCATCTCCTCAGGTGGTATGAAACAGATTATCTCCTATAACATTGCAACGAACTGTTGCACCAAGTAACGGTTTTTGTGGTTTGTTATTTTTGAAAACATCTTTATTTTTCACGTGTTCATTGATATTGACAGCTTCTGTAGGTAACAGCATCTTCAACATTGTTGCAGTGAAAAACACACAGTTAGAGGTTGCAGAAACACGCACTACCACAAATTCTCATCACTTAGCAAGAACCGTGTCCCTAAATCAAGATGTACACATGGTCAGACAGATGTCAGCTGTTATTAGTTACCCAGAAAAACTTGAAATGCACTATCAGAAATTGACTCTTAGAATTTACCTTATAGCATGTTGGGTAATTTTCAATTTCCTTATAAATACTTTTTTCCTTTTGAAGAGACAATGCAGCCTCATCTAATCTAAAAAAAACCCAAAAAACAGGAGCATCAGTGCCAGGAATACAGCATAATGAACCTGAAGCTAATTACAAAGTGTTTAATACATCAGCAAGTCTACTGGAACAAAAAGCAGTACAACTGAAAATCAGCAGTAGATCTTACTAACAGAGTAGGTTAAGAAATATATAGTCAGTGATTCCTTTAGGACACATGCAAGCTAAGAACAACCCTGGTATTCATTCAGAGAAACTTCATCTTTCATAACATTGTACAAGATGAATGCCTTGTTACATACCCTAACAGATTTCTGTACGTCATGAGGTTACGATAAGCTACCAGTAAGTCTGATATCCACAAACTATCAATATTAAGTCATAGTGACTGCTGTTGAATTTGAATACTCTTTTAATCATCATATTAAACTTATAGAAATTGGCAATAACACGTGAGCTATAAAGCAGCAGAGCAACCAAGTCTTTCAGATGCTCTGAAGCTATATTGACTCGCTTTCACAGAAAGACTTTCAAGTTGCTTTGTAAATTTCCTTTTCTGACTAGAATTCTGCAATGAAACAAAGTGTCTTAAAAGTAGAGTTAGAAACCCAGAAAATTTTTTAAAGGAACTACAGCTTGGACTTGCTTCACTGAAACATGAACTGCAGGTCAAGTTTGGTGCTAGCAATCAACCATTAAAATAAATTCCCACTGAGACTCCAAAATACACTCTTCTTTAAGAGGTCCACAATCAGACTGCTGCAAACACCTTTCTGTCCTCAGGTTAGACACTTAATTCCCCTGTTTTATATTCCACAGCTACAAAAGACTTTCAAGTACTTTCTACGTATTAGTGCTCAAAGGAAAAAATAATAATTTCCTGAAGTAGTTTAAGAAATAATGAAAACTGGCGTACGTGCTTTCTAGCTATTCAACAAACACAAAGGAAACAAAGCCTTACAGCCCACATTCTCCCATCCCAGAACACAAAACAGGTGGATCCTGGATGAACATGGCATATCCCAGAGAAACCGAATTTTAGTTTGAAGTATATCTCAAAGAAGAATTAAGTAACAGTATGTAACGCAACCACAGCAAGAAAAAAAAACAATTAAAATCACCATTAAAAATTCAATTACATTTAAGGGGAGAAGAAAAAAAGGCACAAAGCTATACCTGCGTCCTCTGACTAGAAGTCTTGATGCCTTCCCTAGCATTTCTAATGCTTGCCGTAAACGTTCTTCATTCTAGAGAAGAACAAAAAGAATTCATGCATTTTATTTCATTTGCATAGAATTAATACTAGACCTTAATCTAAGTGTCATCTGTAACTTAGAACAAGTGCTAATTAGTATATCAGCAGTTCCCATCCTCAAGGGAAATATGAAGAGTATTGGTGCACACAAGTCCCACAGCCAGCTCCTGTACGGATCTACAGAGCAAAGTAACATTAATGCAAACTTGCTAATCTGGAAACACATGACAACGTACACCAACGTACACCATCAACAGCAGACGTGTTCCTCCCTACCCTCCGGGCTGCCCAACAAGTGGCAGAAACATACAAAATTCAGATTCAGTCAAGTCCCAAACTGAGAAAAAGGCAAAGAAAACTGATTCCTAACTTTTATAGTCTCCTTTTCTGCAGCATAAGAAGCCTTCAGCTTCATTACTCAGCCACTGATGTGAAGGGAAGGAAAAATAATTTAGAACCTAATCTTAGGCTTTTTCTTAACTTTATAGTTGACCCTAACCACCAATTCATTCATCTTCGTATTTTTTGGGACTTTCTGGGACTGCAAGATTCTTTGCTGGTGGGAATAAAAGAACAACAAACCAACTCCAAAACCCCCCACTTACTTCAAACACTGACGCTGCTTGCTGATAGAGCTGCACAGCCTTCTCTGGGCTCACATTTTCTATTAACCTGCAATAAGCATAAAACATTTCTCCTCAGATGAAATGTTTTTTTAACCTAAAAGCATCAAAAAGACAAGATAGAAAACCAAAGACATACCCATGCCCTGCATGCATTCTAGCCACCAAGAGCACAGACTTACTTTCCAGCCCGTTCCAGTGCAATAGCAGCTGTATCTGGTGTCCCGTTCTCCAGGTACATCATACTGGCTTTCTCGATCAGCTGAACTGCTTCAGGGAGTCTCTGCATCTCCTGCAAAGCAATAGTCAGAGGAAAGATGCTGTCAGGAACCACACACAATTACATACAATGAAACAAATCAAACCAGACTGTAATAATACTTTATTAAGATTCTAATTTTTATTTACAAGCTTCTAGAGCTAGGGAAAGTTGACCACCAACTCCTTAAAACTCATTTGTCAGTACCAAACTTTCACGTAAGGCATGAATTTGTGGTAGTTTAGAGCAAAAGTAGCACCACCCTTCTGTTACCCTCTGACATGAGGCCCTCACCTTTCCTTCTAAAAACGGAAAACCATTCCCCCCCCCAGTTAAAAATGTCACTTCCCTAACCTAGTGAGGGTATTTGTGGGGACTACAAGTCAACAGAAAAATATCACCTGAATATGCAATTCACTTACATATATTTGTAAAATGGTCCAGTGCACAAGATCCTACACTATAAAACAGACCTTTTTAATAAAAACTAGTAAATGAAAATACCTTTAGCATCATGCCAGCTTGTTCATAAGCTCTGCAGAGAAAAATTTACAGTTTAGTTAGATATGGTGTATTTCAGCAAGCTGTAGTTAACGTGCATCAGCTGTCACTTCACTGATAATATTTAATGCTTTGAAGATGTTTTAAGTGTTTTGTCTAATGAGACAGTGCACGTGTAACATTATCTTCCACAAATGAAGTGCTTCAACCACACTCCCCATTAAAAATACATTCTCATGATCTGACCCACAGGCAATATTTGGATTATTTGTCATTATCTACTTGCTTTGAAGTAGTCTTTAATTAAAAATCTCTTTATAAGAATGCATAGAATTTCAAAATTACAGAAAGTTCATCTAAGAAAAAATATTTTATATCAAAAAGATGCTGAAGAATGTCAATACCATCATTTCTTCAGATGGCCATTGCAGGTTTTCAGACCTTCCTAGTCCCCACTTCCATTAAACTGATTTTGAAACAGCGATATCCCTTGAACCATACCATTTACTACAGCGAGATCAAAGCGATAGTTCGTGCTTGTAGCATATGTTAGAAAATTTGTTTCAGATTACTCAGTGCTTCTGTACTTACTTGGCAGCATGGAAGAGACTGGAAGTAACATTGTCAAAGTCAAGGACAAAAGCCACAAAAATATAATGCAGAAAAATTATTAGCGTGCAAAATCTTATGCAAGTACTAGTTTCAAAGTAAGGAATCCCATAAAGATAAACCAAACCTACTACATTTGTAGGCAAGATGTCAAAAATAAAAGCTTCTAAGGACAGAATAAAGGCAACATACCAAAGCATAACTGCATGTAAAGTTGTAATAAGCACATTTATTTAAAATATGTTCCGGGTTACTAAATACTACTACAAGTACTACAATAATGTCAGAGTGGCATTTAGTTTACTCTATCCATTTGTAGGTATTTTAAAAAAAAAAATAGTAATTTCTGAATAAGTACCTAGACATTTCAGGCACTGATCAGCATCTTATCACTCCAAATGTTATTGGAAACAACACAGATTTTTCCAACCAAAAGAGTTCTTTAGTTTTCCCAATCAGAGCACACAGGAATAGTCTTTTAAAGACAATTTTGTTAGACTGACAAAATGCGTAAATATATTAAATATGTCTTCTACCACCCCCATTACACCATTCTAAGTAGCAATTAGTCAGCTTCTTGGAAAAAAAAAAAGCCAATCAATGAAAAGATACGCTTTATTGTTTTCATGTGCCTCAGCTTCCCGTAAACAGGCTTCCCTTGCCTGGTCAAACTGCTTGGCATTCTTAAAAGCGACAGCTGAAAAAAAAATCAAATAAAGTTCGTATTTACAGCTTGCCATTTTCATTTTTTCACCACATCTCAAGAATTTAGCCACCTGAAGATACAAACAGACTCCTTAAATTAATGGTTACAGTCTACCAAGCTCTTCCAAAAAACTCCCATGGCAGTTCTCCTTGCTTCATTAATCACTTAGATAACATTAAAAACATTTCTTGTCAACAACACTTCCATACCATCACTGTAGCACACATTGTGCATAATGTGTTTAGCTGGATTTTGGAACTCACTCACTCTGTATTCTAATTATGGAACTGCAAGAACGCACGTGTATATAGTTTTAATCATTAGAGGTTATACAAAATCAGCATTGCAGGAATAGAAGTGCACCATCAAGAAAGCATACCTATAACTTCCTCAACACAACCACTTCAGGGCACAAATATGTATTTCTATCTCCATTAGACTGAAAGAATATTAAAGTAGGATTTAAAGTACATTCCAATTTATAAATGCTCCAGTTGCTCTTACAAGTTTGTACTTTTTTTATTCAGGCTTAAATGAATGAATAGGAATGTCTACAGCAAGAAGCCAAAAAGCCATGATAAACTGCTATTATCAAAAAGAAGAAAATGTTTTAAGAGCATAAAGGAATCAACTATGAAGAACTTTTATTTAGTGTGACACTTGCAGTGGAAAAAAAAAAGGAGGAAAGAGATCTTACTACACCTTAAAAAAACCAAAACTGGCAGAATCTCTCTACCTTACTGAGACAGTCTTTGTCAGGACATACAAGATGATGAAAAAGCAAAGTTTTAAAACCAGCTCAAATGTTTGCTGTTTTGTAGGTGAAGTCATAGGATTCAGGGATGGACAAGTGAAAGAAAGCAAGCTTTATTTTTATCACACATAGTAATATACAAAATAGAAGCTGTAAGCTTAGAAAAAAATAATATTGTTTTTACAACTGTCCTAGATCTCCAAGTAAAATCTGAAACTTATTTTACAGTGCTACTAAGATTGTTATTTTGTTGTTTCATCTTACTTTGTCTTCACAACGGTTTTACTTACACAGTAACGTACTGAAAATAATTAAAATGTTATCAGGCATTAAGCTTAAAGAATACTTTGAAACCATAAAGTATATAGCCATATTTACAGCCATACATACCTGCCTTCCCATATTCGGTAGCTGCACTGTCATAATCTGGTTTCCACTTTAACAATCCAGTTTTCAGACTAAAATGCAAGAAGAAAGGCCTATTAACAATGAGTAAAGAATTTATATTTTACTTTCAAAGCACTTCAGATATATTTAAAACTTCAGACTACCTCTATGCCAATACTATGATGGCATCGCTACTGTAAAAATAAATGCCGGAATTGTTAGGAATTGCATAAAGCACTGCAATGATCTCCCATAGTTACACGCCTCACCCTAACAAGCTTCCGCTGTCCCCAGAGAGTCTTCACAAGTCCAGCTCAACAGTAAGAAGCCAAAAGATGACTACTTCCACCTACACCAACATATCTCAAGATTTCTAATACCACACCTAACAGTATTTTTTGTTACGCATCACGAATTTCCCAGTGCTCCCCTACAGCGATTTTTTTTGCTGCTGAGAATTATCAAAGACTGTCCATTGCATACACAAATGAAAGAATTTACTTACCAACACAAAGCCTCATATGTCATTTATATGTCTACAGTGAATCATGACACTAAATGGCATCACGTGTACACATAGACACACACACACATATATATGGAAAAATACACATTGCAAAATGATGTGAGTCATCAGGCAATGTTAATTTCAATATTATGACTTCCGCACTTCTAAAACAAATATAAAAATTACCATAACTTTAGAGCCCACTTCCATATTTGTTGTAGGCAGACACTTCAGATGCAATACATGCTTAATTTGGAAAAACAGTTGTATATAGACTCTGTGTTGGTTTTGTTGTCTTGCTTGGATGAAAGCCACAGTATGTAACTCTAAAGCAAGCCTTTATATTGTGTTATTTTTATCACAGACAAAGTACGAAATGCATCGTGCTGAAATACACAATGCTTTAATCTGCACACAATTTGAGATTTAGGTGCCTTTTATTTCAAATGCCTTCCAGGATAAGCTTAAAATGAATTCCACTGAAAGGCAGTTACAGTTAAGTAATTTGAATAAGATACTCTGGTACAGATTTTTTTATTCTGAGAAGGTCTCTCCCCTATCACAGTTTATACTTTTGATCCATGATTTCTGGATGGCCTGTCACTATGCTTACTAAAATTATAGCATCTTTGGATTAGTCATCTCTATTACATCTATACTGTAGGCTGCAAAATTGAGACTTATAAGCAAAATTCAGTGTTAAAATACACATCCAAAGACTATCATATGTAGATGTTAAGCCAACACAGGTCTTTGAGGCTATCTAAAAAGAAACCATCACACATAGGCAGGAAACACGCACACTATCTCAGCAAGGTTAAGCTCTTTTCTTCACCGCAATCCCCGTAACTCTTTTCTCCCGCTTGCCCGTCTCCCACTAACTTCAGCAGAAGAGCAGAAGTGACTCCCCTGGCTTTCCAGTTGGGCTCACAGCAATAAAGGCTACATGGTGCTTCAGGAACCTGCTCACTCCAGGCCTCTGAGCCGCACGGCCGCACCGACACCACTTTTTAGCTTTAAGGCCGCTTTATTCTCCCAGTGCGAGGAAGAAGGGGGCCCTTTACCACCCGCCCCCTGTAGGGAGGGACCCCAGAAGCCGATGCGGAGCCGCGCA
>VYZM01023770.1:39576-63134 GCA_013398915.1 Dromas ardeola | reverse complement strand
TTCTATGATTCTATGATTCTTAGGGGAGCTGTGTTTTTTCACTGTCTACCTTCCTCACTGTGTAGGGCCCTTCTTACCTAAGGCTGTCACGGAGGCATCTCCAGTTAGCACACATTTCACTTTAAAGGGGAAAAATAAACAATGTTAAAAGCTTTTTCTTCTGATATTTCACTCTGTTGTTTAGAACCAACAGCTCACTGATGATTTCCTGCTGCGGCTACCTTCATGGCCATTTCAAATTCACACCAAGAGCTGCAATTTGCAACTTCAGCAGATTGTGACTGGGGCAGTTTTGGTAGTCATATAAGAATGTATATGCACTTGATAGCCACACGTGAATCCCTGCTTGCCATCGGGACAACACTTAAAAGCATTGCTGGCATAAGGAGGAAGGAACTTCAGAACATTAGTGATAGTGAAACTGTGATAAGACCACCTTCCTGCCAGTTTACACTCATTTCCCCTGATGAGTTCTCTGTTTTGTTAATTCAAAGTTTCAGTGTGCGTGAGCCTCAAACTGTCCTTGCAAGGAGATTAGTCCATCACCAAATGTACTCTGCAGTCAGAATTTCATTCTATTTTTCCTCTTTATAATCAGAATTTTATTCTTTTTCTCTTGATTGTCGTCTTTGTTATTAAACATCTATATTTATGTAATCATACTTTATACATCCATTCTTGGTGCTTCTGTAATTCTGCGTGGGAGTTTTTCCTCAAATTATGTGCAGCATATCATGTCTTTCTGCTAACAAATCGCCCATAACAGTATAAAAAGTCATCCACAGATCTCAGAAGTCATTGTATGGACTCTTACTGATTTCAGAGAACTTTATGTGGAGTAGGCCCTTAGAGAAGTTGATCCTCCTCTCACAGAAATAAGCAGCAAGACTGATGTGTGACAGGGTCAAGCCAACAAGCATATTATGTTGCTGCTCCACAGCTCCAATGCCTTTGCAGATAAAAATTAATATATTTTTTTCTTTTTCATACTACATTACAATCTCATAGCTAATCTGTGATCCATCCGATTTCTAAATCTCTTCCAGCGTGCCTGCTTGCAAGAAATCTCTCCTCTATTGATTATCTGTATGTTTGGATTATCTTCCCATGGATGTATTATACTGAATTTGCCCAAGCTAAATTTTATTTTCCTTTTTTCCCTATTCTAAATCCTTCTTGGCATTTCTCTTCCTTCATTGCTGCTCACAACCTTTCACAATGATCAGGCGGACTATATTGTGATATTGCTTTCCAGAGTATTCAACTAAAATCACAACCAATTATTATACAAGAAAGTATTTTAATTTATTAGCCTTTAGGAACAATTTTTAGGCTTTTGTGTGCTTTATGATGTTCCATAATTCACTGACTTTTAACATTTCCCTCCTGAAAGAATCTGGTCCACTCGACAGGAAGCTTTAATTGGAGAAGAAGAATCTGCAGAGCTAAAAAGGCTGGTTCTAATAGGAGTCAGATTTTACAATGAGAAGGTTGAAATGTTGCAGGGAGAAAGCTGTTCATTACCAGAAAAATGTCTGAATCCTAAAGGGTATGTATTTCACTGAAAAAATGGATGTTGTCAGGGAAGAAAACTCATAATTTATTAGCTACTAATTGCAAATTAACAACTAATGGGAGTTTTCCTTTGAAAGAGTTCGTGGGAACATAGAAAAACATATTTACTTTCCATAGTGTTACTAAACTAAGAAATTTTCAGACTGCAGATAAAATTATTATCATTTGAAAAAGTTTGCAAATACTTCATTTTATGCATTGTTATGCATGTGTGTAACTTCAAAAACGTTGAATAAGACCACCGGCTTCCTTGGCACTAGTGGTGTTGTATGAGGTTCAGAGACTATGCAATGTTTTCCACGATTGCCAGCCTTATATTTCTGTTTGAATGCCTGAGATTTCTACTTGGATGCCTGAAGCACGATTTCACTTATTTTGTCTAATTTAAACATAACTTGCTGCGTAATCTAAATATTCATTATAACAACAGGAACTCCTGCTGTATTGATTGCAGAGTAATATAATATCTTCAGAACATCTATTTAAAGAGAAGTGGCATGTTAATTTTTTTCAAGTCTTATTTTTGGTGCTTGATAGAAAATATTAGGACTCTAGGATGTACTGGACTAATGGTACTATCTTGTCCATCCCAGAAGCCACAGGTCTTCCAAAGAGTTTTTTTAATGTCTCCCATGTGATATTTTTAATTAGATCATCTTAGTCAGGGATCTTCATTTCCCTACATTAAACCGAAGAATCCATTTAGTTCAATTGAAAAGAATAAAATGCAATTCCTATTACCAAGAACAGTTACTGCAGCAGGACAGAAGAAATAGGAGTCTTCATTGCCTGTGTGTTGTCTGACCTTCCCTCTCATTCTAGCTCATTTGGTTTATCACTTGCTTTTTCTCCTGTGTCTCAGAGGAACACCATCTTTGAGGCTGGAGCTGTTATTCAGTATAGGCAGTGTCCAGCACGTTGGAGTCCTCCTTTATTTAAGGCCTCTTGGCACTTCAGCGAATAAACAGCACACACTGATAGGGCTGCAGTTTCAGAGTACCTGCATGAAGGTGCAGGAATCAAGACCTGAGGCAAGCACTGGAGTCCTGAAAAGAGAGGAAGAACATTTTTACCAAGGTGAGGTCATGAGCATCCAGAGACCATTTCTCAGAAACTAAGGAAAACAGGGGAACATGTGCACCAAAAAATTAGATGCAGACAAAATGAAAAAAAAATAAATGGCCACTATTAATGGTACTTACATAAATGCTGGCATTAAAAGGCTCAGCATCAGACAATTCTTTCCCCCCCCATAAAGGGGTACAAGGAGGAATCAACTGCAGCAAGTCTCAGTGAATTATTATGTTACCTACTTATACTTCCACCTTGTCTTAGTTATGAATCACAAAACCACAAAATGGTAGAGGTTGGAAGGGACCTCTGGAGATCATCTGGTCCAACCCCACCCCCGCCAGAGCAGGGTCACCCAGAGCAGGTTGCACAGGAACGCGTCCAGGCGGGCTTTGAATGTCTCCAGAGATGGAGACTCCACCACCTCTCTGGGCAGCCTGTTCCAGTACTCTGCCACCCTCACAGTAAAGAAGTTCCTCCTCATGTTTAGGTGGAACTTCCTATGTTCAAGTTTGTGCCCATTACCCCTTGTCCTGTCACTGGGCACCACTGAAAAGCGCCTGGCCCCATCCTCCTGACACCCACCCTTTAAGTATTTATAAACATTGATAAGATCCCCCCTCAGCTGTCTTTTTTCCAGACTGAAGAGACCCAAATCCCTCAGCCTTTCTTCATAAGAGAGATGTTCCAGACCCCTAATCATCTTGGTAGCCCTTTGCTAGATGGTAGATCTACTTTCTGAATATGTTATTGAATAGTACGGTGACCATTATCTATTATAGGAAAGCAACATATTAAAGGAAACCAAAAAAAGCCACCCCACCCAAAAAACAACCCCCCCACTCTCCCCCCCCCACCTCCCCCAAAAAAGTATCCTTCAGGAAATGAATTGTCCTGGGTTTACAAGGAAATAACTAGATTGATAACCATCAAGGTGAGGTCAGGAGGCCATTCCAAGTATTATCTCCAAGGATTTTCCCTGAGGCAAAACCTTCCGTTTCCATGAATGATCCCATGAGTGGAATTTTTGAAGGGATCATCCTACTTTACCTCACATTACAGTTTCCATATATGTCCCAGCAAGCCTGCAGAAGACCAGGATGAGGGATGCTGGTAAACACGTTTTCTTCACAGTATCAACAGCCAATTCAAATGGATGTTTATTCTGCCAGTAGCATGTGCATTTACTAATAAAAATAAAACCTAACATAAAACTGTTATTATTTAATAATAAAGAATATTTTGTTCTGGATAGTCTGGTAATTCCTCTAAAAACACGCTCTTTTTTCTGTGGACAAGAAAGTATTTTCTTACCAGAGTTTTTGGGGTCTCTTAACTCCTATTAGGCAACACTTCCAATTTACCTGCTGTGGATATTTTGTCATACTTCATTCCTACTCTGAAGTAAAAGAGAAATTTAACTAGACAGATGGACTGGTTAAATTAAGAAACATTCATCATTCATCATTAACATTTATTCTCATGGCTGAGTAAATTGAATTATTATTAGAACAGGCATTCCAGGTAGATTTGCGCAATGCTTACATACGAGGGCAATTTTTTTTTACTGGGTGGAAGCTCTGTTTTTTCATTTGCACTTCTCCCCTCTCAGAGCAACAGGACCTAAAATCCTCTGTTTCTAATGGTACAAATCCATAACACCTTGTGAGTGTACTGGGACTGCTACAAAATTTTGTCAGCATAAATCCCATAAAAATTTTTGAAGAAAGTTGTTAATCTCATTTGGAAGGAAGGTATATGCTCATTCTTAGAAAATTTTCTGTGTTTATTGAGCCCCAGGTACGAACATTTTTCAAGATTCACACAAAGCTGAAATTTTCAATCCTCTTCCTACAATGGAAACAAGGGGAATAATTTATGTTGGTTTCTGTTTAAGAGAAACTCTTTAAAATACATATAAGATCATTCTTTCTATTTTCTCCAGGCTCTCAGAAATCTTTTACTTCACATGACTGTATTCTCCTTCCCTGAGCAACAACAAGCCATTTCTCAATGCTTCATTGTATTATAAGTTGTTGTTGGCTCTTTTCACATGCTCTTTTCCTTACCCTTATATCGTGCATAAGCTGCCTTCTGCAGAACAGTTGGTACAAAAGGGAACAACAGATCTGGAAAGACAGTTAATTGTGCCCTGAATAGATCAATTAATTCTGACTGAATAGCAAAAGATCTGGTAAGTCTTGCACTTTAAATAGATGGCTTTGCAAGATGTTTACTCGGTAAGTATATTAAAATCCCTAGTTTTTACTGTAACAGAAGCAAACAAGAATGGATAAAAATGTTTAAATAGTAATATGATAACTGTAATAAGAATTCTAAAAGGAGAAATATATGATGGACAAATAGAAAAACATTAATTTGAAATAACTGTTTACTCTTTGGACTATTACGAAATGGCCACTGAAAATTAGATTTTTGCTTCTTTAGCCTGTTATTATAGGCTAAGGTGTTATGCATTTTATCTTAAGTGGTTTTGCCATTCTTGGGTTTTTCATTTTTATCAGTAATAAAAGCATTTATTTCATTAGTCTCATCATTCCATGCTTTCAAATGTGATATTTCTGTTTCAAAATATATAAAAGTACAGGGTAGAACAGCAATGAAGGTGTTAATTTATGTACACATGTAAAATGTTTGCTATGTTTTCTATAGGTTTCTGTGGATTGATTCAATCTCAGATACACTGGATTTCATATACCCCTTAAGCTACTTTAAAATCACTTTTGAATTACTGTTTAACAACCTTATATTGAATCTGGATTCCTGATAGTAGTTAGTTTAGATACACTTTTCCAAAACACCAGCTGAGTGATGCTATATCACAGTTGTTATTTTTGAATGTGAAAACACAGCTTTGGGCATGGATTCAAGGCATTCAGTCGTGCAATTAGAGATTGGATGGTGTGTGACACATTCTGAACACAAACAGTTGGCCATACGATTCCTAAGTATCTGCATGCAAACCAATAAATTAGTTCTGATGTATTGGTAGATGTTTCTTCCAACCTCCAGAGCAAAGTCCATAAATGTTTTCAAAAGGAAAGCAAGCATTAGGAGATGGGGAGTAACATCTAAAAGTGAGAGTGGACTAAATAAGTATTATATTGAAATTCTTAACTGAATAAAATTACCCTGACTAGTGCAGGAAGTGCTCTCCTTTACAACAGTTCCCTCTGGCAAGTTTGCTAAGTCAGGTATAGTCTTAAAGTTAACTGTACCACTGAGGAATAGCTCTAGGAGAAAGTATGATTCCAATGTTCTTACGAATCACAGTTGTTTGGAGTTGTTTTTTTTTTCTCGTCCACAGGAAGGAGTAACTTATTTCCCATTTTCTGTGGAATACTTTTCTTTTTTCTCGATTGTACTCCAAATTACTGCTTGTCAAGCCAATGTCTCCTTTTGGTCTCCAACTACCCCATTTGCCCTGGAAATTAAGGAATGCATTGTCCCAACTGCTTGGAAAAATCTCTGAATAAGGGACTACAGTCCAGTTCTTTCTATATAACAATGCAAAGGCTGGAGTAAGAAAAATGGTATTGTGAATATAAACAAAAATAATTATTTCAATTTTGTTTGAATTGAGCTGGCACAGATGTAACAAGACCTGAGTAAGGAATATGTAATAAAACAGAAATGTTGTAAGCATTTTAATCAGGGCCATATATACTGCCCTTCGTCTTCCTTCCTTTTCCCAAAATTTGCTGGAGATGTGTTATTCATGCAAATCATAGCTGATACACAGTACTTGGGAGAGTTCTGCTGAAAAGGAAGTGAATCAACTGGGAAGTGGGACCTTTGTAAATTATCTAGATTCATGGCAGTGACTAGAGTAATTGAACTTTTTGAGTGCAACGGCATTGACTGTAGCTATTCAGTTAAAACTCCGATAACCAACCAGAATTGGAAAAAAAATAAAATGCTGAAAAGGACTTTTGAAATATTGATGTTGAAAGTGGGGTAGAGCTCTTTATGGAAAGGCAGGTAGATGATTAACTGAACAAAAGAACTATCTTGCATAGAGCCCTGTATTTCAGCACTGAGGGGAAAACTGACACATCAAATTTGTACAACAAAAGGAAAAGGTTTATCAGCATTTAAATGAATTATATAAAAACTATTGTTAATGCTTGGAAAAACTACAGTGGTTAAAGGAAAAATAGTCACAGCATAAGGAGCCTAAAAATGGCCAAGTTCAGCCAGATAAAGCATTCAGAGAAAATGAAAAGCAGTAGAAGGATGTTCAAACAATAAGACAGCTCTCTTTCTTCTGCGTGTAGATGTATATGAGGTATACTAAGATTTGTATGTATTATTTCTATTATTTCCAATTGAAATACTGCTGCAAATATTTGGACTCTCACTATATATAATACCCTACAGAAAACGATGTTAAACTCACCATTAGTTGCACACAGAAAAGGATAATTCTCATAGAAAGAGAATGTAACTTCTATTTCTGTGTTTCCTTTAACACATGGGATCTGGGACTTGCAGATCATCTTCTATAATGGCCTACAGCTTAGAGCACTTACCCGTTAAGCAGGAGATACAGCTTTTCTTCCTCTGGGACAGTATCCATATTGCACACAAAGTTGTCTATTCATGAGATTACATTCTTCTTTCCAGCCACTATTAAACGTAAGATACAAAACACATTCTTTGAGAGAAGGATCAGAATACCCAACCCTCCTGTTTGCAAGCCCTAAGCACTGCACTGCAGCCTTCCATCAGGGCTGCTCCTCCCATTCCAACCAGTACTGAATACGGCTTGTGAACCAGGGCATTTCCTGGGAAGTGACAGGTCTGCATCTGAATTTCCCAAAACAGAAGGGTTATAGGGAAATAAGTGTCCTTCTTTGTTGATGATTGTTTTTATGTAGAATTATCACTGTAGAATTATCACCATTTTATCTTCCTTCTTCAAAAAAAAAAATTCAAAAATCCAACTGTACTTTTTTACACCTCAAACTGTGGAACAAGCGTAAAATCATAGAATAGTTTGGGTTGGAAGGGACCTTTAAAAGTCACCTAGTCCAACACTGGCTGCCTTTTTGTGGTGGGTTGACCTTAGCTGGCCACTAGANTTGGGTTGGAAGGGACCTTTAAAAGTCACCTAGTCCAACACTGGCTGCCTTTTTGTGGTGGGTTGACCTTAGCTGGCCACTAGATTCCCAACAAGCCACTCTTATCACTCTCCCTTCTCAGCAGGACAGGGGCAGAAAATATGATGAAAAGATCATGGGTTGAGATAAGGACAGAGAGATCACTTAGCAATTACCATCATGGGCAAAACAGGCTTGACTTAGGGAAAATAGTTTAGTTTATTGCCAGTTAATTGTAATAGAGTAGGATAGTAAGAAATAAGAACAAAAACTAAAACCACCTTCCCCTCACCTCTCCCATCTTCACAGGTTCAACTACATTCCTGTCATGGTTTAACCCCAGCCGGCAGCTAAGGACCACGCAACCACTCGTGCAGTTCTTTCCCTTCTCCCAGAAGGGCAGGGAGAAGAGGGAGAAAAGGATGGGAAAGGGAAAGGCAAAAATCCTCGAGGGCTGAGATAAAGACAGTTTAATAGAACAATAACAGAAAACGAAAAATAGCATTATTACTATTAATAGTAATAATAACAATAATAATGGTAAAAGAATATACAAGACACAAGTCGCTCTCACCACCCAGTAAATTGGTGAATTAGCACCATCCTGATCAGTGGTTTTGAGTACCACCCCCACTCCCTACCCCAAGCTAACCCCATTTATACACTGAACATGATGTCTATGGTACAGAATATTCCATTGGCCATTCCATCGTTCTGTCTGTGCTCCTTCTCATCTTCTATAGGAAGCTGAAAAAAGTCCTTGAAAAATATAAACATCATCTGGCAACAACTAAATCAATATGCATTATTGACATTCCTTTCATACCCGATCTGAAACACAGCAACCACTAGAGAAAAAAAAAATATCTCTATCCCAGCTGAAACCAGGACAACTCCCGATTTCTTGACCTACTCCCCCCGAGCAGTGCAAGGGGACAGGGAATGTGATCTGTTTGTAATGCTTTGTCTCTGCTGCTCCTTCCTCCTCACACTCTTCCCCTGCTCTAGCGTGGGATCCCACTCACAGGATACAGTCCTTCACGAACTTCTCCAATATGTGTCCTTCCCATGGGCTGCAGTTCTTCATAAACTACTCCAGCGTGGGTCTTTTCCATGGAACTCAGTCCTTCAGCAATGGACTGCTCCAGCATAGGTCCCCGTGGGGCCACAGGTTCTGCCAGCAAACCTGCTCCAGCGTGTGCTCCTGTCTCCATGGGATCACAGGTCCTGCCAGGAGCCTGCTCTAGTGCAGGCTCTCCATGGGGTCACAGGGCATACCGACCTGCTCCAGCATGGAGTCCTCCAAGGGCTGCAGGGTGGATATCTGCTCCACCGTGGTCCTCTATGGGCTGCAGAAGAACAATCTGCATCACCATGGTCTTCACTACAACAGGGGAATCTGCTCCGGTGCCTGGAGCATCTCCTCCCCCTACTTCTTCACTGACCTTGGTGTCTGCAGAGTTGTTTCTCCCATATATTTTCACTCCTCTCTCACAGGTGCTAGAGTGCTTTTTACCCTTTCTTAAATATGGTATCATAGAGGTACTACCAACATTGTTCATTGGCTCAGATATGGCCAGCAGTGGGTCTGTCTTGGAGCCAGTTGGATGTGGCTCTGCCTGACAGAGGGGCAGCTTCTGGTATCTCCTCACAGAAGCCACCCCTGCAGCTCCCCCTGCTATCAAAACCTTGCCACATAAACCCAATGCATCGTTAAAATAACTACTCTAAGCACAATGATTACTTTCTTGAACTTAGGCTGCTGTAAGTACCAAAGTGCTTGAACTGGGACAATAGTGTTTTGAAGCAGATTCATGGAGAATTTTTTTTAATAAAAAAGTCAGAGGCAGCTATTATAGTCCAGTGACTTCAAAGTAGGCAGCCACAGTGTGATTGTAATCTTGTGAATTTCTGTTAAAAAAATACTTCCTTTTAATATAACAGTAAGGAACTCATCCTTATTAAATGGAAGAAAAGAATCCATGAAACCTGCAATTAAAGGGCAAGGAAAGAGGAAACAGAACTGCATTGCCTTACGTATGCCTTTCTCTGTGTTTGTTTCCCCTTCTTCTTTCAGGTTTTCTCCCCTTTCTTTGCTCCTCTAATTCTAGCCCTGATTTCCCTCCTGTTTTTTTTTTTTTTTTCTGACAGTATTTCTGTGTGTGTTAGAGCCTCTACAACCTTTGTCTTTTTCTTCACATTCAACTCTTTTCCAACGCACCAGCAGTGCTCTGCAAAATGCCTTAAGCTTCAGGGACAGCAACAAACATTTGGACTTTTTCTCTCTAGTAGCTTCTCCACAGGAGCGTAGCTCAGAGTCCTCTTCATGCTACTCAGCAATAGAGTATTTATTAAAAAAAAATTCAACTTGAAGACCAAATACATTTTCTGTGTCATATAGATAGGAAAAGAGAGATGAGCTCGACATAAAGGTGATTGAAAAGTACCCAAGGTGATTAAGGCTCAGTAGTGCTTGAATGTTTCCAAGCAGCTCTGACCCATAAAGGAGATTTGGTCCTTCACAAAACTTCATGGAAGGCAGATGACTTTAATACTGGCTGAAATCTGTAAAATACAGTACATGCTTATCTAGGCTACTACTGATTTCAACAGCTAGCAGGATTTAAAAAGGAAATGATAAAATCATGTAAAGGTAGACTCTGAAAACAAAGACATTCCTATTTTCAGAGATGAGTGGCTCATAATAAAGAGTTATATAGGAACCTACCAAAACAAAATTTGTACAGCTCAGTGAAGTATGAATAGAAACTTGGAGGGGAAAGCAAGGACAGAAAAAGGTAATAAAATATTTTCAGAGGGAAAAAAATGGGCTTTTCATAACACCTCTTATCCAAATAAATACAAAAGCTTTTTTTGAGGGAAGGGGAGGGAAGGGGAAAGGGGTTGTTTTACTTTAAATATATGTTAGAGGAAATAATATAAATAATATAATAATAATAATAATAATAATAATAATATAATCCCAGATAGAAAAGAAAGTTCCTGATCCATCTATTTCCCTTTAAACACTTTACCATCATCACAAAAAGCATTCAAAGAGCAAAGGTTGCACACAGTTATTAAACAGACACTTGATTTTCATGGTGCACTTCATTATCACCTCATTACTAACAGAACTTTATTTTTGTTTTTAATTATCCTTTTAACTGAGTGAGAATTTAAGAAGTGCTAAAATATCAGGATTTATTGTATCGAGGACCACAAAGGGGAACTGTGTACTATTTCCAGTATTTTTTTACATTTGTGTTTCTTTGTTTGTATTACTTTCTAACGTTTCCTTGTTTTGAATAGTTTTCTCATTATAAATAGGTACTTTCATCTTCACCAGTCTTTTTCAGAAAAAATATGAGATACAGCACTCAGCACCTGGTATACTAGAAACCCAGAATATAATTTTCAGAATGTTTATTAAAGAAGTGATTTGCTTCAGTTGCATCTAAAAAATTTACAAAGCATACAAAAAATCTGAGTCTGTCTGCAGAAGATGCATAGCCGGCCTTGTCTGCGGAGGTGATGGAATACGTTTCAGAATATTCAGGTTGTCAGGTGACAAGACAATACCTGAGAGAGTCCTTTAATGCCATGGCATGCATTTGTAATGGAGCTGATTTCAGCCTGGGGGTTTCACCTCAAACCCATGATTATGTGTGAACAAGTCTATTTACTAGTATAATGGAAAAAAAGTATCTTTTGCTAATGCAGTCTGGTGTTAACAAGCTGTCCAAATTTTCTGATTGACCAATTTATTACCGTTGTTTTCTCTGGCACGAAACTTAAATCATCAGAAGTTACCTGGTATGGAAAAAAACATGGACCTATCTTCTGTTCTTAAAGCAAATGACTATTCTGATCCAAAAAAGGCTGATTTACTTGCCAACATCTCTACAGTAGATGCTGCGGCACCTACAATACACTTACTTTTCCACTGCAAAATTGTAGTGTTCCGTTTGTCTTCCCCAGGTGGTCACAACTACTGTGGCATATGTAGTATTGACTATTTTTTATTTCAAATGCCTCATCTTAAGCCGACTGACAACACACTCCGAGGACGTGGGAAACGAACATATGTTCTCTGCTGCCTCAAAAACAAACTGCTGGGAAAAAAATGCTGTTAATATTCCAATACTTAAAGCTTAGCTTTTTCCTTCTTGTGTGAGAAGAAAGCAGGTGGAGGGATTGCATGTATTTTCTGATTAATATAGTTTGGTCTTGAGTAAGGTTGCCTAATACACATTTAACATGAGTCAGAAACAAAGCTATTGCTAATTCCCTTCAGATTCTCTTACTATGGCAACCCAGCAAGATAAAGATGAAAAGAATTCACTGTCTTCCACTGTTGCTCTACAAGTCTGTATGCAGTTTGCTTTTAAACGAATTCAATTAAAGAACCTTGACAGGTATTTGAAAACTTGGTGCAAAAAAACTCAGTGAGATTGTAAAGATTACTGTTGATGAAAAGAAAAAAAAAGCAGATTTTACCTCTCCTTTCCCTTTTCTGTCAGACCCTTCTCACTCCTGCTCTCCTGTTCATTAATATTTTGGTATTTAGCATGTTGGTTACAGTAACTAAGTGTTAATTTGTTCTTTGGCATGTTACACCGAGATGAACCTGATTAATTAAAACAGGAAGCACCATCCCTGAAGCACCATGACTGGTGCATTGGTGTTGATGCCTCGGGTTCGGTATATAATGAGACTCCTAGCTGCAGGCAAAGGGAGACTGCATGCTTTCCCATCTCTGGCGTGGAACAGAATTAAGCATTAACTCCGTAGCAGACCCCTGCTTATCAGCAACCTTGCTATTACTACACCGACCCTGATGTGCATAAGCAATATTTTCATCCACTTCCCAAGAGATTTATCTAGCTGTTGAAGTAGAAAATGAATATTTTACAGTTCACTTGTCTGATCAATTACCTACAAGCTGCTGCAGTATTTTATAGCCAGTGGGAGAGCTGTGTAGGTGATGATAGAGAAATCTGGAGGGAATCTGTTAGCCAACTACAAAAAGGGGACTAAAACTGTGAATGAGCCATCAGTAACAGTCTTTTTGTTCATGAGGGTCTAGCCAGAAATTACAGTGTAACCAATTAAAGTACATAAATGATAATCAGCAGAATGTGAATTCCAGAGGTGAAGAAATTTGATTGCTTGATTGGAGGATAATGAAGTGCAGAGACGATTCAAAGCCAACCCCTTCTCAGTGAAACATCTCCCTCAGTACTTTATTTGCCATTTTTGTCTTTTAGATAATTGGAAGAAACTCTTTCCTAGAGACACTTTGGAGATTAAATGAACTCAAAGTTAAATTGTGTACACTTTCTAGACAAGGCATTACTGATCATAATACAGAAAGTTTCAACAACCTAAGTTCCCAGAGGTTTACTTTAATAGAAAAAGTCTGTGTTGGCAATTCATTTTAAGAATGTTATACATGACATCTTGAATAAGTTAGTGAAATCTCTCTCTTAACTGATTACATATGAATTATATTTTCTTTCTAAATAACTGTAAGGCATATTATTCTGTTATTTACAGAATGAACAGTGACAACTTCAAATTCTTATTTAAAATAGTGAAAGCATAAAGAAGCAACCTGGAAGATTCACAAGATAACTTGTGTTTGCCTGTTTAAAATTCCTCCAGTTTGGCCCAAGAGCTTTAAACATATCTTCGTTCTTTAATTTACAGGCAATCCTGTGAGAGAGATAAGTTTGTATTTGTAACAAGAAAATCAAATCTGATTTGTTTAGTGATAACAACAAATATCACTTAGATTAAAATGAGTTTCAGGCGTTCAAGTCTAAAGCAGAAATAAATCTGGGTTCAGTAAAATTCAGATATAGCATTGAATGTCTGGCCTTTTTTCACTTATTCTACAACATCGTCAAGAAGTAAACACTGTAAATATATGTTGCTGCCTGAGTACAGAATATTGGCCTCATATTACACGCTTGATTAACTGCAGCTTTTAGGTTATACCGTGCTTTTATGTTTTAGGAGAATATGTCTTCCCCATTGCCAGCTTTTGATAAAGCTCTTCGTTATTGTGCCTTTATCAGTGTTTATTAAATATGGAAAAACAGACCGAGGAACGAATTTGATTTTTCTATAATAAGTTCCTTTTTAACTAGCCTTTGAACTTGAAGTATTCAAAATACAGAAAAAATAATCACTTTTTATATATACTAAAGAATTTAATGTGTGAAGAGATACATTTATTAATACCATCTTTCACTATTTTTTATTCTCAAAAATTTACTCACATTACTTCAATGACACAGATTTTATCCAAAGGAAAGAACAAAATTGTCTTCTACTTCTATTATATGTCCATTGTTAAAATGTCTTGTATCCATTTTACGAAGTCTCCAAAGCCTCATTCTTCAAAGACGAATGTTACCGTGTTGGCCCAAGCACATGATAATCCAACACTGCAGAAGTTTAGAACCTCTTTCAGAGACACAATAACTGTATTTCTGAAGCAAAGCACCTGAGACAGGACAGAATATTCTCCATGAACTATTTATGTTTTCTAGTAGAACAACTGATCTCTTAATATTTTACTTGCATTAAGTCTTTTAGTATATCTAACACCAATAATGATCCAAGAGTAGCAATTATTTAAACAATTGTTCAAAACTTGTCTTGATGCTCAACTTTAATGCAAATGATTTGTATCTTAGGCATAAAAATAAAAAAAAACGTAAAAATTTGCCTAAAGGGCTTGATAGAGTTAGTCATGGTCACTGGAAAACAGCTCTCATCTGACATGGTAGACAAGGCTTTTGCAATGTTTATTGACTTCAGTAAACTCCACATTGGCGTAATGCAACATGTCCAAGGGGCACGGTCCCAAACAACAGTGAATGCAGTGGGAGTGAAAGCCTGCCCCACACTCCTTCTCCAGCTGAGCCACGAAGCAGCCAGGAGCTCAGGGCTGAATGGGACAGGCAAGCTGTGGGCAGGAGGGACCATCGCTCCATCCTGTTCCTTGGAGCAGACCGTTAGCAGGTTGATAGCGGGAGGCCTAAATTTATGGTCCCTCTCTCCAAGCCTGTTCCTGCTTTTTCTGCAATAAGAGTTTTGAATGTGAAATGCACAGAAAGTTCAGCAAGGAGCACAAGGTCAGGCCTACCCAGAGGAACAAATCCAGACAAACTAGACATCTAAACTGGGGGGAGGGATTCTAGTCCCAAGTTTCATCTTTTGTCAGTCTAACCACAGTGTTCTAGGAAGCTGCCATATAGCAAAAAGCTAGCTAACACCATTCCATTGTGCCAAAACCAAGATAAAACTAGTATCTTCCACATTTCAAAAAGAAACATATTTTATATTTTGAGACATAGATTGTACTTCATATGTAGATAATAAAGTGTTTCCAAACTGGATTCCTTTGAGGTGTTAGCCATCTGGGAAAAACCAAGAGGAAAGGACATACTGTTACCTGGTGTACTCAACACCACAGAGGAAGTCAGTGGAATAGGACAATAAAATAAATTATATAAAAAAAAAAGACACAGAGAGAGTTATGTTTCTTAGAACCAGTCAACTATATTTCCTACCTGATACATAAAATAGGGGGGCAAAGAGTGTCTTTCAGGATTGGATGGAGACTGAATATTAAAACCTTTACATAAGTTTTATGAATCCCTTGCTACATTTATTTCAATGTTTCAGTCTAATAAATATCTGATGACATTTTTGGCTCTTGGAAGAAGCTTCAGTTAATGGTATGGCACATTATGGATCTTGACTGTGTTGTTATTGTCCTGCTAATGTGATATTGCTACTTTATGTTAATTTTTTAGACTAGCAGTAGCCTAGACTAGCAGTTAAACTGTATCATGAAACAGGGTGGTTCTATGGACAGACCGTACACTGCAAATTGAGATGATTCTGTCATTCCCAGGGTCCACTTGCCTGATTTCTTTGTGTGTAATCTTCGAAAGCAGCTGCCTCTGGACTGTGTATTATACATGGAAACAATGGCAAAAGCTCTGAACCTTGCAGTTTCTCCCACTTTTGAGAGAGTGGGGCTCAGGGTTTCACAGAATACAAACTTTCCTGACAACAAATCCATGTCCACACAGACAGTGAAGGAAGAGTCTGTTTACCTCCTTTACTAGAATTAAAAACTTACCACACACAGATCTGTAAATGATTTAGGAAAAAATGAAGTAGAAAACTTTACAGAGATCTACGAGTACTTAAAAGGCGTAACTGAAGTGAATAAAAAATGTTTATTCACTATTGTAATAAAGGAACAAGAAGCACACAGTGGAACTAGCAGCAATTTGAAAAGAACAAATATAAACACCTTTTTCACATGACATCTAATGAAATTGTGGAAATTATTGCTACAGGCTGGTTTTGAGGCCAAAGGTTTAAAGACAAATTGAACAAATTCATGCAGGATAGGCGGTATTAATAGCTACTAAACACAATGACCTGGTTGCAACTAATGGCCCAGGAAATCCTTAAACTTCATACACATTGAAAATTATTCTGCGGAAAGAATCCTTACCTGCCCCTATCCTGCTTCTTTAGCAACCCCTATTGGCCACCACTAAAGATGAAGTTCTGGGAGAGAGGCTTTTGATTCAACTCGTTCTGGCAGTTCTTAAAAATAAATGATATGTAATGATAAAAATCTCTTTGTTCTTTAGGGTATTTCCAGAACTGCTGCTCTGAGTGCACCTTTTTTTCAGTATAGCTCTGCACCTGTAGTAGCAGAGCCGGTTTTCAAAATTAATCCAAGGTGTGTTCCCCTACAGATTAAAAAATGCTTAGATAATATTTGCTTGACCTATAAAACAGAAAATAGAAATAGTCTGCAGTTCTGATGCAGCAAAAGTGTATTTCCAGATAGTTTTTTTCTATTTCAATATAGATAGTCTTTGGACCAAAGATATTACATGGTGGTATTTTCCAGAGACGCTCCAGCTATGGCTAAAGCACTATTATGGGAACTTGGGTTCCAGTTTTATGCTTTTTGGACTCCCTACCTCCTACCTTTCTCCACCTGCACCATTGTCAGGACTTCCAGGATTCTTATTTCTGCAGTAGAATGTTTTGTATGATGATAATAATAATAATTTTCATGCATCTAGCATTAAAATAGTTGCAGATAAGGTAAAATTACTTTATCTAGGGAAACGGTTGTTGCAGCAATTGCCACTGTAGTGTGCATTCACCATACAACATCCATCCAGGTAAGTTCATAAAAAGAAAACTGGAATTCCTTTACCTGTCCCCAGTATCCAAAGAATCACAAGAAGAGAAGTGCCAAGGTTAGTCCTGCATTCTGTCCACAACAATACCAATACAGAAAAAAATATTAATGAGACCTCATGTATTCTAACTTCTGATAATTCATTATTTCGCTTATAACGTAACAGATAAAAATTACTAGAAATAAAATAAAATATAAAAAAAAAAGACAGAAAACCTGTATTTTTCTGTGTCTTTGTGAATTCATTGGATGGTAGGCTTTTGACATACTTATAAATACATCTATATTGGAATTTTATTTGAAAGCAGTGGTGGAGTTTGGCAGGAAATAACCTCACCATACCTACTGTTTTGGCTTTTGTTTGATGGGTGGTTTCAATGAGCACAAACGAGGTTTCTGTTGGTGGAAACTTAACTGGAAGCCCAAATCTAGATTTCTACCAAATGCATATCAAATGCTGCCCAAACCATAGAGGAGATGAAAAGTTGGAAAAAGTGATTGGCCATTTGAATAACTTCAAACCAGGAGTGTGGTCCAGTAAATCTGGCAAAAATTTGTAAAAATTAACCTTTTTTTCCCCAAACAGTATGTAAAGTAGGGGTCTGTGCAGCCACTGTTGTACTGATTTGTTCTAACACATAGCTATCGTAGTGTACTTATTTGGGATAATTTGATTGACACCATACAGTCATATGCTTTCATTATCACTATCATTTTTACAAGTACAATATAAAAATATTTTTGCAATCAATAGAGTATTATTGCTGAAAGCTTCAACTAGAATATTGAACAGTATACTGCAGCACAGAGTGCTGTCTCCAACTCTAAGGGCTGAATCCAGCTGCTGATATGCAGGTGCCTGGTGAAACTTCAGGCTCCATGATATACATTTCTTAGTATCCAGCTCCAATTCAGAAGATCGGTTGCATGCCATGTCTGATTGTACATATCTACTAGGTGCATGCAGCTGGTTTAGACATTTCAGAGCATCTCAAAGTGCCCTTAGATACTAACCTTTTAAGGCAATTCAATTAATACCACACTTCCACAAGATAGTCAATCTGGATGTAGGGTGCCTAAATGCTGTGTGCGATGAGTACACGACATACAGCACTGATGTAGTTCAACTCTCTCTGCCATTTCACAATCACTCAGGGAAAAAATTGTATGGAGGTCCTACCACACTCTACTACTCCCTGTACTACTATATTGTAAGATAGAAGCCATTTTGACCATACTTGTCTCAGTAAAAAGATAACATTCCTCATTCACCCAAACTATCCTGCTATAGTTGCAATTTAGACAAGATATCAACACCAAATTCTTCACTGTTGCTGAAGAAAGAGCCTAAGGCTGATAAGGCACAGCTATCACTGATTAGGTAGTTACAACAGAGTTTTTTTCAACCTTTTGTTCACTCTGAGTTCATACATACAATACTCTCTCCCACTTTCAATGAGTCTTAGTGACAAAAATTTCCCACTTGAGTGTCCCAGATATATGTAGAAATATCTTCTCAGAAACAATCATGTTTCAAGTATTTTTCATAGAAAAATATCAGGTGCAAATCTGGAGTTTCAGCTTGAGAAGAACTTTGGCTCCCAGATAGGTATGAACTCAGTGACTTTCATTCACCAAGAGTTACATCACACAGAACAAGTGTTTTTAAGTATTCACTTTTTCAACCTTTCAGGTGCTCCTTGGAATATACTCAAAACAGCAGCCTTCCTATAGCTCAACATTACCCAAAAAGTAACTTTTATTCAGTGAATTTAGATTCTTTCAGTAATTGTGAAATATCTGTAAGTAGGCTGCTGTGTCATCCACAGTATTGGAAAAGGTAATTCTCTGGGGTTTTTTGTTTGTTATTTGGGATGGTTCATAATATGTATAAATATTTTAGTTCAATATTTTGTCCTGTACATTTGCCTAGGTACTACCATGTTACTTGCAATTACTTAGAGAAGATAAACGTTATACAACTGAGTTTCCCTGAGATGCTGAGTATAAAAGTTTTCAATGTACACCCATGGCAACCTACAATCAAATTTTCAGAAGCATTTTCACACACTGAAATTCTACTCCTAAAAGCCTACCCATGAAAATTAATGCAAAATGAGCCAAAAAAAGGTATTGATATGGCAGTATCCAGTTTATTTAGAAAACCAAAGTCATATGCAGTGTAAAGTGATCCAAGAGGCAAGTTATTAACCTTAGAATAAGGCAGGGTATATTCTGGCACTGTTTCTAAGTACACTGCCTATTGAACCTGATAGTTGTGTGAAGTTTGTCTTATTG
Source organism: Dromas ardeola (assembly GCA_013398915.1). NCBI lineage: Eukaryota > Metazoa > Chordata > Aves > Charadriiformes > Dromadidae > Dromas > Dromas ardeola. Next base: position 43,811 of record VYZM01023770.1, on the reverse strand, counting down.
CTTGGTTTCTCTCTTTCTTATTCTACTCTCTGTCCATCATTTCTACTTAAACTGTAAGCAATTCATAGCTGGTACTTTCTTCCACAATACATTTTGCACATTTCCTTGCACAGTGAGGCCTGCATCTCTGTAGGCATTCTATCAGATAGTCTAAGGTATCTAAGAAGACTAAGAGAAAACCAACATTTTTGTGAGCCTCTAAAATCACTAAATATTATCTCAATAATCACAATGTTTAACTGAACTAAGTTCTTTCACAGCTTCTGAAGCTCATGACAGTCAACAAAAAGTCTTGACACCTTTGAATGATTAAATATAGGCACAGTTCCAGGCATACATTTTCTTTATTACAGAAAATATGTTTTTTCTTTTGGCTGGCTCTGTCCACATTCCAAAAATGCACCTGATATGAGAATTTGTAAAGTTTCACCTTTCCCATTACTTCTGAAACTTTTTTTTTTCCTGCTCCAAAGTCTTTTGCATTATGAATGAATGCCCTTTGGACTGAATGCATCCCCTGGTTTCTGCCAGGAATTATTATGGATACCTCCATTCTGGCTGTTATCCTAGAAGTAGTGCTTGATGACATTGCTATGCATGCCTTCTCTGTCAGTATGAGTTTTTGCTCTCACAGTTATTTCAACAACTTTTATGACAATCACTGCAATCATTACTTAAAGCTGTTGAGACACCTCCCACCCCCAATGGACTCTAATGGTTTCAGTGTCTTCGGGCAAAACCTCTGCACTGTAGTTTCCACAGAGGTCTGATCTTTGAGATAACATTAGCTACTTCTTTTCTGAAGAGAAAAGAATACATTAGAACTTCATCTTACAACTTGATATGGATCATAATCCATATGTTGTGATGGTGCACCTATGCACCGTGTATCAGGGCACACCTTAGTTGTCTTTACATCCAAAGCTTAGATGGTACCTGAGAAAAAAGTTTAGACAAGCAGATGTCTTGTTGAGCTGAGGTATTCCAGCTTTGAGTCTGTCCCTGGACGGGGACAGCGTGACACAGAAGGGTAAAGCAGAGTATCATCTTCCTGAAAGGTAAAAAATGAATGGAGAATATCATAACAGAAGTCTATAAATCACAGCAGTTATAGGAAGGGGAAATAAGCAATGATTGTTCAATATTTCAAGAACTAGACAGCATAAAATGGTAGGTGGCAAGTTCAAAACAAAAAGAAGTTTTTCACAGAAAAAAAAAATTTCACAACTTCATAATTAGGCTTTTAAATCTCTTGCAACAGAACAATATGAATGCTAAAGTAAACAAAAAGTATTCAGAACAAAAAAATTCATGCAATAAAAATATACCAAAGGTCACTAAAAAATTATGAAATCCCCAACACTTCAACAAAGCTGTGGAAGCTGGGAGAGTTTCATGATAAAGCATGTTTGTACACCTTTTCTGAAATGTTCTTTCTTTGCCCCTCTTGGAGACATAGTTCTTGTCTAGATAGACCTTTGATGTACAGGAGTGTATCCACTTTTAGGTAGAGATGATAGCTTTTAGGAACCTCACAAAGCTAACCTTCCATCACTCAGTACCTGCAGAGTAAGAGTTCCATTTTTGCCATCAGAGCAAAGTACATTATAGTTTGTGACAGATCAGGTGGAAGGTAATGACTCAGGACTGGAGTGCTAATACATCCTATAACCCCTCCACTGTGCTCCTGATATTTATCCTCTGTTATCACAGATTGTCAGATAGATCAGTAAAGTGAAGAGAGGAATACTAGATGATTTCCTCAGTGTCTTTTTTTTGCACTGCAATCATTTTGATTATAGAAAATTAGTGGAGGAATCTCCAACAGTTCGGTTCATTGTACAAAGTGGTACATAGGCCAATCATCCATTGACCCATAAATGAAACACCTTCTTGAAAGACTGTGATTGCAACAATGGACACTGGGACATTCTTGACCGTATCTGTTCATCAGGACTAAAAACAGCTAGAAAGCAAAGGAGAGTGAAAGGACGCAGAAATAATCATGAGAGAAATCATGCGAGCTATGTAACTGCATTTACTGCAAGGTCAAGTTTCAAAATTATTAAGACTGCCTCCTGATATGTCAACCTATGATATTCAGAGAATAATATAGTCATAGAAAGTTATCAGGTTGGTCAAGCACGGCTTCCCCTTGGTGAATTCATACTGACTACTGCCATTCACTTTCTTGTCTTCCATGTGCCTGGAAATGGTTTCCAGGATTAGAGGTTCCATCATCTTCGCAGGGACTGAGATGAGGCTGATGGGCTCATAGTTCTCTGGGTATTCCTGCTTGCCCTTTTTAAAGATAGTGTCGTTTGCTTTCTTCCTGTCCTGAGGCACCTATCCCGGTTACCATGATTGTTCAAAGATTATTGAGAGTGGCCACAGAATTACCTCAGCCGCTCCCTCAGTACTCATGAATTACCTTTGTTCATGCTTTTCCATGAAGGAGATGCAAACCACCTCACCTCACAGTAACTTGTTCATGCAGCCTGTCAGGCAGCCATCTTCTACGCTCTTGAAAATTATAAAAAGCACTTTGCAACCTTAGGTTAACCTAACGACATAGAGTGATGTTGCAACTGGAGCTATAAATGTTGTGAAACTGCATAAACTAATTCACTCTGACTTAGGACCTCATTGAAAACCTTGAGATTCTTGATCAATATTTGCTGGTGGGTTTTGGGAAAGATGACATTTACTTAGCAACAGTGGAGACTTTATACTGTATACTTTACCTTTTGAAAGTACTTGTAACTGTACAATGGTGTTTGCCCTTACAATAATTTCAATATAATGTTGACCATAGAAAATGAGAAAAGCAAGGAGAGAAGATAGTCATACAGTCATAATTCCAGTGCATTACACTCACAGTATGAGAATAAAAACAGACTTTCTGTAGCACCCCTTATTTAATTTCTTAGTCCGTTCCCTGTGTTTATACTGCTTCATTTCTTTATAGTCTGATGATTTATTAATTTCATTTAAAAATGTGAAAGAATACAGGTTTAAAAAGTCAGATTTCTGTGGTATATGGTCTTTATAATGCATTCTTTTTTTGTAACTTCAGTTATCATTAATAGGAATTACAAGACGGAGTGTAAAATATATAAAACCCTTTCAGTATAAAATGTATAATACATACAAATGTAATTTTAAGTTTTGCACCTAGCTTTTAAATGCTTCTCAATTATCCAGTTATTAAAATCAGCTGTAATTAATTGTGAATGAGAATAAATTGGAGATTTCATCCGAGTTATTCCTCTTTTCTTTAACAAATTTTGTGGATCAGAAATGTAACAATCTTAGTGCTGCTATAGCAGCAATATTCTTGAAGGAGGATTGCTTTACCTATGAAAACTTCTTACGTGACCATATTCCTCCTGTAGGGTTGTGAACACTTTGGAGAATAGACATTCTCCCTGCAGAGGCATAACTCATATGTGTGTTGCTCGTTGTAGTTTGGCCCATCATAAATAACCCATCAATAACCTATTTGTCATCATTATTTGCCTTTAAAAGAAGAGTTTTTGGGATAGAAAGGTGATATCATCCCACATTGTCAGGGATATTCAACTGCAGAGAAATGAAGGTCCTGACTCAGGAAAGGGATTGAGGGATACTCAGATTAGTTAGGTACTGTAAGACCTAAAAATTCCAAGTCCATATTTAAATGAAATGCATAGTTTTCTTGCAGATAATGGAGAAAAATTTGCATCTCTGTACCTGAAGGAAAACTCTGAGTGTCCTCTAGAGTTGCCTTGCTCTCTGTCTTCAATATGCCACTGCGTAGTGTGTTTGACCATGTATCAGACATGAAGTTTCATGCTGGCAGCCGCTTGCTGAGTAATAAACCCTGTTCTGAAAGTCAATACTGAAGAGAGGAGAAGAAAGCAGAGCACGTTTTGCACAGTAATCTTGCAGTTCAGGTATTGACTCAAGATAGGAGAGTCCTCAGCTAACTTCCTTTTCATTGGGATATATCAAACATACTGCTCTTCATCCCAGAAGTCAGTCCTCATCAAGCATCATTATAACTAATTTTGGAGTTTAAAGGCGTGGCATAGAACAACCCAGGTTGGAAGGGACCTCAACTGGTCCCTTCCACCCCGTGGAAAGCCATGTCCTCTGCATTTGGCAAAATGGACACCTCCCTGGGGAAGGTTGTTCCAGTGATTGGTTGTTCTCACTGTAAAAAGTTTCTTTTTTATATCAAGATGAAACCTCTC
>VYZM01023770.1:24627-39526 GCA_013398915.1 Dromas ardeola | reverse complement strand
TCTTTGTAGCTGGACTGTAAGTACTGGAAAACTGTGATGGGGTCCACTCTGAGCTTTCTTTTCGGTAGGGTAAAATGACATACCTCCTTCAATCTTTCCTCATAGGGTAGGTTCTGTGCCCTTTGACCATCTTCATGACCCTCCTTTGAATCATTTCCAGTCTGTCTGGATTTTTTTTTTAATTGTGGGAATTAGAACTGGACACTGGGTGCAACCTGATATTCCCATCTCCATCTGTCCAAATAATTGATTTTCACAAAGAATTAAATATTAACCCTCCAGCCAATTGGTTAGGTCTCCCATTTTAAAGGCAGAGATGGGAAACCGCTGTCCCTGTTCCCTAGTGAAGGCTCCAATTGGTAGACCATGTTCTTACTTAGCAGAGGGACAAAGAATATTTTTTCTTTTTCCTTTTTTGATGCAACAACATCAAGAGAAATTAAAAGGCTTCTTTCCTTTCTTACCCCCCCTTTGCTAACAAAGATAACTCTTTCACAACAATGGGCTATGTGGGTAGGATTGCTTTAAGCAGATGAAGAAACTGAACTAGAATCTCCCCCTCTTTGTACAAAGTGGAAAGTGGAAAGGGTGAAGGAAGCAACCTTTTAACAGAATTGAGAAACTTTTTCATATTTTGATAGGAACGTTCAAGAAAAAGGTGAGGACAGCACATCTCAAGCATAGATCAAGGCCACTTTCCAGGTAAACTGGGCACTTTTTTGCCTGGAAGATGTGACATTTGAAATGAATCCATTTCTTCCCTGTTGTGTCCTTCAGTTGATCCATGTGCAGCCATGGATCTCATTTTGGAGTCATTAATTTGCCCATAGCATTACAGTGGGGTGCATGATGTTCATTGTACTGTCTGAACTGCAGACCTTAAAGATAAGTGCTGGAAAACACACTGCAACTACTAAAAGTTTTCATTAATATAGTCTCAGGAGACAAATAAATAGTTGTCAGAATGATCGTATTCCATTGCGAATCAAAGAGAGCGATATGCCTGCACTAACTTTGGAGTAAGAAATTGAACTGAGGTCTCCATTATCCAAAATTATTGATCTAGCCAAAATATTTTTCCACATAACTTATTTTGTTCTCCTGCCTTGTCAAGCCTCATTTTGAAAATTTGAAGAGAAAGAAAACCAAACCCTTCTTAGGAGGAATAAATTTACAACATTATGTTTTGAACATCAAGACTGTCATTTCTGATAGTTAATAGTTTCTTATAGCACCCCAGAACAAATTTGGTTCACTCATCCTTGATACACACCTACACACAAAGTACCCTTGCAAAATGTGCCTTTTATCTTATCTATAATCAAGCCACTATTATTACATATAGTTATATTGAGAATGTTTTGAGGAATAAATAAGGTTACGATCATTCACCAAACACTTTTCAAACTGTACTCCCACCAGCTCCAAATTAACTTCACTCATGGATTTTTTTTACACTGATGATTTTTCCTAACTACCTCTAACCATAGTTCTTTTTCCTTGCTAGAGAAAAACCTTCAACTGATGAAATCTCAGTAATCTAATGATCAGAAACCCATTCAGAAGCATCCATAACAACTCTTCCTCTCAAAACAACCCTATAATTGAGGCACGTCAGCCAAATTATTAATATTTAAACGGCATCTTTAAAAGTAAGGAATAAGTAGCAAGTATGAAAAATGTGTGCTCATGCAATTTTACTAACAGCTCAGTTGTCATAAATAGAATGCAATAATTTATTTTAATAAATATTTCTAGCTCATATGCAGTTGTAAAACTAACAAGAATCAAAGTATGATAAAATCAAAGATAGCAATCTGAAAAACTTTTACAGTTACATTACTGCTCATTTCCGGCAGCTGGTCCAATTAATCTCTTAATGTTTGGTCTTTCAAATTTAAGAGAAAATGCTGAATCGGTTTTACATAATTTCAAAGGATAACTGCAATTATTTTGCTAATGTGAAGTCATAAAATGTCTAAATGTGAAAACCATAAACCCAAAACTGTTCCAATTATCTTCTAACATTTGATTTTTGTTACTTTCTTGTGACTTAGAACTAATCTAGTACAGGCTGGACTTTGTCAACAGTAAAATTCTCACTGAACTTCAGAGGCCACAGTAGGACCATATTTTGTTTCTCTTTACTGAAGAGCTTTGCAGGAAGGTCATAGCACAGAAAACCGTGGCAAAGCTGATGAAGAAGAATAAGTTGCACAAGGTGATACACTGTACAGTGGGAGAGTCAAGAAAAAAATCACATTATCCAATGCTTTATTCAAAGATATCGCCATGTATTTTTTTTCCTGATGTTGATTCTTTACATTCACTTATTAGAATTTTGACTTTACTCATATTATTCCTTTAAAACGTTATCCAAGAAAAAGCTGAATGTTTAGCAAGTAAAAGCAAGTAATCTTTTCTTTTAAGCATGAATAAATATCAAGAAGAAGGTTCAAATGTCCAATATTTTGACTGTTTCTTTTACCACCTTGTTAAAATTCAAAACTACAATTTTACTTGGAAATCAAAAAACCAAGGGGAGTGGAATCCTAAACTGTCAAGAGCTGCTTCAATAATTGTCTTCTAAATATTTTATGGATAGCCTTTACTGTAATGGTTTACAGTACAGTTTACAAGAGGCTTTATGGGACAGATTTTGAACCCAGGTCGTTACTTTTGCCTTGAAACTGTGCATCTGCTTACATCACAAAACAGCCAGTTATAAAAATAAGAAAATTCAAAAGACAGAATCAAAAGAGCTGGGTTTTCTTCCTGAAGTTATGAACTGAACCCTAATTTTACAAAGTTAGTAGAAAACCTGGGTAAACTGGTGTGGGTATATGGCATAGCACTGTGGAGCACCAGTTCCAGTTCCGGTGGCAATATGGTGGCAGTAACTAAGAATCAGAATGTAGTGCTATCCCAGGCTGGGTTATTTCTAGTTCTTGACCCAGCTCAGTAAGAACTAGTTCAGCTGTGTTCACCCAGCTCTGTTCAAGCCTGGGTTCTCTGACGGACAGCTCTCAGAAGTTAAGGTAATTAACTGGGCACTTGGTTTGTGCCAGCGCAGGCATATCAGAAGTCATCAAATATCACTTTTGCGCAAATCAGTTTGTCCCTCTTCACCTGTCAGTACCCTCTTGTACCTGTCAGTTTGAGGGTCACAGAGGAAGTATGTCTTTTAAAAGCAAAGCTGGAGAAGGGACAAGAAATATAGGGAGAATGGAATAAATTACCCAGAGTAACTTATTATTATCCAGGATCAGTATGGTGTTCTTTTTCCTACATCTACCCAACATCTAACATTACAGGAATCAATCCAAACAGCCCTGCAGCAGGGACCCAGAGGCATTTCTCCATATAGAGACTGTAAAGAAAGAGGGAGGCATCTGAGTGAAACCCTAGGCAGCCAGCTTCTTCCCTAAGTGCCTCCACAGGACTCAAACCTCCCACACACTTGAAACGTTTCAGTTTAAAGGCTTTGAAGTTTTGTTGCCATATTAGTTAATTATTGTTGTTTATACCAGCAAGGACAAAAGAAAACAAAACTTATCACATGAATTCAGCTGAGTCAGACACTTAACACGGAAATTTAGGGCCAGGTGGTTGCTTGACAAAACAGAAGGAGAAACCTGGGCAAAAGTCACCTTGATGTGTCTTTAGCTGCAATTTACATGCCAGTTTGCCAAGTGCTTTAATTGCTTGAATGTGTGAAAAGGTGGGGGTGACAGCCTATTTGCTTATGTGTTTTGGGGAGTAAGTCTGCTATGTTGANTATGTTGAAAGGACAAATGTAGCAACAGTAGAGATATGCAGAGATTATGACAGGAGTGATGCAGAACGGTTAAATAATGAAGAAGCTCTGGATAGAAACAAAACTAAGAAGAATACTGAGAAAGAACACACAAAAGACACCAAAAAAGAAAAAAGCAAACACACAAAAGCAGCTAAAACTATCCTGATTAATCTGAAAGAAGTGGCAGCATGGCACTCATTTACAGGAGGAGCTATGGGGCAGAGAGAAGCTACCTCATGTGACCAGGAAGAACACCTTCACATAGCCCATGTCACCTTCAGCACCAGACTGGGAAAAAAAGTGTTGTTCAACTTCATATCTGCAAAGGCAAGGTCTGTTTGTAAGACTTCATATGCCTCCTGTTGTGTTTCCCCACTGCTGCTGCGCTTCATTCAAACATTCAGAGCTTATACAGATTGGGTAAAAATCCTACTGCAGAAAACATCATTATTATGTACCATGGGACTCTGGAAATCCATGTACCAATTTACTTAAAACATTGTTGTTAAATTCAGCTTTTAGAAAAACCTTCAATACTTCCAACCCCATGCCAGTTTTGCAAAAGTAGCTATGTTACTGTTGATTTTTCTTGATAATCTACTATTTCTTCTTTTCTTGACAAGCATACAAATGTACTTCAGTATTCTAGATAAGAAAAATAACAAGTTTTCAAAAGCAAAAGATTCTGTTCTTCAAGTTTAGTTTGCAGTGGCAAAACACAGGCTTCTCTGCCAGTAAGTATGGCTTACTGGTAAACTTATTAGTACACATGGAATTATTTTTATTGATTTTGATAAGTTGGCACAGGATTTTACAGAAGTTATGAGACATTTTATCTGTGCCAAGACTTTTTTTTTGGTGATGATATATATTAAATGGTCAGACATGACCCAGTAGGTAATAAGGTACAAAGACATCTTCACTTCCATTGACTTCACTGACATCAACAAGGACAAATACACATGTCTGGAAGAGAATGAGGTTGTTACAACAATCCATTTATAAATAAGTTTAGGAAATAATTTTTAAATGGTTATGGGAGGAGATAATTTCTGAGCAACCAAACAGTGCATGTAGCCTATGCAAAGGTAATTTCCTTGATGCAAACAAATCTGTACCTTCTTGCTCTTTTATTGAGTTTGGCAATTTTGCTACCTATGTAACCAATTGAAAATATATGGCAAATCATCTGGTGTTCCAGTAGAGTATTTGGCAGTGAAACTCATAGGGCTTTCAATCTCAAACGTATTTTTCAATACATTTTTTCAATAAGCTGATATTGGGTTTCAGACTACTGAAGGGAAGGAATGAGGGAAAAGAGTTGAACTTCATTTTCCGGGTATGGCAGGAGCGTATTTATAACTTTTCTAACAGACATGACACACACTGGGTCATATTCACATACTGCTTTATTTAGAAGAAGGCTAATTTAGAGCAAGACCCATAACTGTCTCATCAGGTCAATAGAGTTTGCCTGTTCTGTCACTAAAACAATATGCCATTACTTACAAAGGGCACTACAGTTGCAACAGAAAAAAACTGTCCCAGCCCCAGTATAACCATGAATAATAAAGCATAACCATTAGTAATCAGTGATCTGTTCTGCAGCAGGCATCTGATACTATTTTTTACTAGAAATTCTACCCCGAAGTATAAATGTGTAGGAAAAGCGGCAGTGAAGTTCTAACAAATCAGTATTATCTGATGAAAAATACTCTGTTGAAGTTCTCTTTCTGCTTTGCTCCTGGGAATAGTTAAAAACTATATGGCCTAAGACATTTAAATACTTTGACAGCAATCATGCATCAAGTCTATCAAGTTCACATAAGTCTTACCATTTTTGTTTTTAATTCTATTAGCTGATCCTTTTTGAGGGAACTGAACAGGGAAAACAACCAAACAAAGAAACATGATTTCTTTTCTTACAAAAGGAATCACTTGTTATTGACACTGAAAAGCGAAGGCTTTCTTTTTCTTTTTTCTTCCTCATTTCTATTTTTCTTGTGAAATATCTTATGATTTGAAATGGAGCAGCAAGGAAGCAGAGCCTCCAGTAGGTTATTTAAAACATTATTTGGAAGGAGACAGCAAGAAGGTCAGTGAATAGAGAATGTCAATACATATTTTGGATGACATCAGAAAATATTCTGAGTGTTCTGCCTGGGTCTGATCTCATCAATGTGTGTGTATGTAAAGCCACACAATAGAATAGCAACCATGCTTGCCATGCACGGTGGAATCAAGGTAGGATTTCTCTTCTCCTTTCACATGCAATGTTTTAAATCTCCTGCACGCACTCCAACCAGTCAGTCCCTATCCTGAAGGTAGAAGAGTAAGTGCAAAATTTAAAAAAAAAAGTTATTTTAAAGTTTGTTAATGGCACTTTGTTTCTGTCACAGATTTTATTTCATCTCCAGATTGCACTGATAAAGAACATTACTTGATCTAATGATTAAAACAGAATAAGTAAGTTTCAATCGCAGTTTGTTCAACCGTTCTTAGGAACACTGGTTTACTGGGAGCAAAGTTTATGCTTAATTGTAAGTTCAGACCTCTTCTACTTGATAAAAAGAAAATTTTCTCTAGTAGTTTAGACAGGAAATATAAATATTATCACAAATATGGAGCTATGTCTGTGAGGTTTTATGCACTTTAGGTTCCATTGTTAATGCCTCATAACCACAAACCCTTTGTATACAATGATTAGGGGAGACAAACATGATTTCTTGTCGTTCTGAGGTATCTTTGGCACGGTACCTGCTCAGCTGGCTGTCACCTCCCACAGATTGCTGTGCCATTGGAGAACTGCAGGAGCTGGCAGGAAGATGAGTTCTCCAAAATCCTGAAGCTGCTTCCCTGAAGCTGAAGAGACAGACGTTTCTGTTTAGAAAGTAATTTAGAGGTGATGTTACACAACCATTAATTAGAATACCCTTCAGACACCCTAGAGAACAGACACTGACCTGTTCATCATCTGGCAATTGCCTTCCTCCTACTTGTAAACTAAGAATCAGGTTGTCAGCTGAATGTCAAAAGATTATCTTTAGTCTTTTTCATCTTTTAATCCTATTTTGAATGATGCCTATTGCCTCACTGAACACTAATTCCTCTCTCTCTTCTAGAGGTTATTAATCTGCCGCCGTATTACTTTGCTCCACCCAGTCCATAGCCTGATACATAACTTCCTTCTCAGAAATGTCAAATATATTATAAAGTTACATTTAAACAGTGGTATTCCCTTGCTGTTCAGGAATGTCTAGATTTGGGATAAAATGTCAAGCTTATATGCACAAAATTTATATTTTGTCTTTTTCTGAAGTTAATAACCTCTAGAAAACCAACACTTACTCTATAAGAGAAATGGTTACCCCTTGTTGAAATAATTAGAGACTATGCCACTTAGGCCACTTAGGGTTGCTTTCTTGACAGTGATGATTTAAACCTGATGCAACAGGAGAATTTGGACACTGAGTGACATGCTTTCCTATTGATTTCTTATTTTTGTGCTTGTATCTTTTAACGCATTCTGAACTGTAGAGGACAGAAGAAAGAAGGTGGTGTGCAGGTTAGAAAGTATGTGCCTCATTTCTATGTGATTGATTTCCCATTAGTACGTGATTTTCTCATTGTTAGGTAGTTCCTTACTTACGAATTGCGTTGGGACTGACTAGTTCTGCATCTGCTGGAGTGGCATTTCGAATCTCATTTGGGAGGTGGCTTGCTCATTTCCACTGTGTTATGTCATGCTCTTACAATGTGCATTTGGGGTTTTTATTTACTGCTGCCTTCCTAAGAGCTATGAAATTATCCCTTAGATTTAAATTATGCACCTGCTAACATCATATAGAATGTTTTCTGCAAGAAGGCCTTGCAAGGCCAGAAAGCTATGCTCCTGCTATCTCTTGCTTATAAAATATTCAGATTTAATTAAAAGACAACAGTGATCAAGGTGGAAAAGAGGGTCTGTATGTTACCACAGCTCAAGGGTAATGATAATTGTCACCTATTAAGTTACATGGCATAACATGGTGTTATTTCATTTTAAAAATAACGGGATTTCTACAGCAGTCTTTGTGAGATTTGGGTTTGCTTTGTTTTCTTTCACTGAAATGCAGAACATCTGGTCTAAAAAGCTCACACCAATATGTCAGATGAAGATTTATAGAATTACAGTGATTAAAAAGGAAAATTGTTTTACAATAAACTGACACATCTGCCAAGTGTCAATATTTACTTACAGGCAGCTTTTGATGTCTTATAGAAAAATAGATTATTCTTCTTTCCCTGCCTTCTTTTTGACGGAAATCAATAATGGAAAAATAAAAAGGAGAGAAACTGCATTTGGCTGTTCTCTTTTAAAGCATTGTTGTACCGGTTCTAGGTTGTAATAAAAGAAAATTATGACCTTTTACTACTTATTTCAATATTGATTTATCTACACTTCATCTGCTCTTTCCATGGTGAGTTTTTAGCTGTCAATAAGGCATTATGTCCATAGCTGCATTTGATTGCTGTGTGTATACAGCTGTGCTTGTTTAAACCATGTTGGCATGTACTACATATCTGTAGAAATTAGATTTTGCCTTTAAATTAACCAAAAAGCTGTTCCACCCTTCATTCTGTAATCCAAGTGTTCAAGGGATATAACCATTTATTTTGGCACAGGTATAGAATCTTCCTTCAACAAAAATTGCATGACCAATTGCATTACATCAGATTTTAGGACGAGCAATGAGTTGTGAATCTCAACTTTTCTTCTTCCTTTTCTTTAGAAAATATGCCAGGTTAAAATAAAAACAGACTGAACAATGATAATAACATTCCTTGTAAGAACATATGTAAATATTCTACTTTTTAAAGAGGGGTTTTGGTTTTTTTTTCGCTTTCTCAGAATAGGATATATTCTCAGGTAAAAAACTCACATATGTTATTGATTATCTAATTTTAAAGAATTGAATAGATTGGATGCTTAAGATGTCCTAGATTAGCTTAAAGTCTACAGTGATTTCTATTCAAGGTGTCCCTGCTGGGGAGCTCCCAGATGGAGTGTTATAGAATGGAATGATACAGATTGCTTGAAAAGCAGAACTGCTGTTTACTCACCTTCTAATTAGACCCGAAGAGAACATTTTATTAAAAAACAACAAAAAAAAACCCAACAACCAAACAAACCTAGGGGAAACTTTCAATAACTTCAATAGAAAATATAAAAGTACATTTACTTAAATACTTGTAAAAAATGTGTGTAAGACTTGCATAGTTCTGAAGATCAGAATATGTTAGCCAGCTTTTGGATGTGTCATGGTTTTGTGTGCCACATCGCAAGCCTGTGAAACTTCCCTAAAATCCCATGCAACTTCAAAATATTCTGTCTCTCTGAGGAGATATAGACATATCTCTCCCCTCTATGTAGTCTCCTATTTTCATAAAACTTGTATTGAAATAATTTTGGGTTTCTTTACATCTCTTGTTCAGCTCAGGAAGTTGTCCAATGGATTAAAGACAAGAGAACAGACAGACCAGCAGACTGACTGACACACAGACAAACAGTATGATTGAACATTCTTCCTTTGCATGAAATCAGGTAAAAGATGCTTTTTCTTTACCAAGGATATAATTAAGCTACTCAGGAGAGAAAACAGAGCTAGAAGACGTTGTATTCTGAAAACATGAGAGAAGAAATTATATGTGAATTTATGAATGCAATCTGGAGACAAGTGTAGGTAGTACATGGAAAAGAAAAAGCAGAGAAAATTGCACACAATTTAATGTAGTGATTGCACTTTTAAAGTTTCCAGGCAGTGATTTGCCATAGATCCCATTTTAAAGGATTAAATATATTGGCTTACTTGAGAACATCCAATTTAGCCTAAGGAAAAATGGGTCATAGATTACTGCTTTTCCAGGAATGACTTTGAGGAATATTAATGTAATAGCAGACAGGAGAGGACAGAGTAGCCATCACACAATATCTTTAAGTTTTGAACTTGCTGGAAAGATCTGGTAGTTGGTATAGGAAAATCTGAGCAACCTTAACGCACTGAGTACTGTTGCTGCAATAAAAAAGGCAAAGAGAACATTGGATTGTATTGCTAGAGGGCATACAGTATAAATCAAAGTAGTTGATATTGTATCCATGTAAGCTATAAATTGAACATTACTTAGAATGGTGTATATAGTTCTGTCGCCATATTTTAGCAAGGGTATGACTGTGCCTGATGAGAGACTGTACATTATATTAACACGTAGACTAAAGTCATGTGCTAAAGATTAATGTAATAATTAGAACTGTAGAAATGAACTTTACTAAGCTGCTTTAATTAAAGACTATCCTTTAGTCTCTGCAAATGTGCTGTTTTGCAAACATGCTGTTGGCAGCAACTATGAAACCTACTGCAAGTTAAACTTGCACTTCTGTTAAATATGAGGACTCCAAGTCTACTATTTACCAGACCATATTAAAAGACACAACTCAGACTCTCAGCAGTCTTCAGTTTTATGATTCAGGTCTTGGAGATGGTAGCTCAGCTCAATAAAAACATGGCACAATAGCCCAGGCAGTGGGTGTGATCATGAGGTCCAAAGCAACACCCAAACCTAACTGACAGTATAGACCTATGCCAAGATTCCTCACAGGGTGTCTCTGGATAGGATACAATGATATACGCGATATACAATGATATACAATGATACGAGTGGCATATTCTAAATAATTTTACAATATATGCACCTTTCTTTCCTAGGGAAATGGAATTAGATGAGATTTGTTATACCTTAAAGGCAAAAACCAGTGTTAGTCTTGCTTTGTACTTGGAAAGAAAGTCTTCAAACAGGGTGTCAAGAAATACTGCATTCACACTTCTTCTGGGAGAAAGTTTCTATATATGAGGGAAAAAAGGGAAAGAAAAAAAAAAGGACTGGCTTTTTTACTCTCCCTTGCCAATGAACATCAAGCTGTTTTGATGTCTTCTGTTTATTATGTTTTTGCTCTGGGAATTTGAAACTGAAATCCACTTCAATATTATCTTATTTTGTGAAATAAATTGTTTCATTCCCCCATCCATCAAGTAAAGCACACAGCACTGGATTAATTTAGATTAAGGGAAACAACAAGGCAAAAAAAAGACAAAGAGAAAACTTCAATGAGGCAACGCTCAAAGTGACTTTTCTATAGAGGTGATAGCAATTTTTCCAATCAAAATAGCCTGAGAACTCTATCTGGAAGGGAAGCTCTGAAATTTAAGGGTGTAATAGATAAGTAAATGAGTGTCATTTTACAACATGAACTGCACATTTACATTTACCATTTTATTCTTGTTGGCTTGAGTAACAGTGAGTGAACTGTTATCCACCTTTATGTTTTCCGTTTCTCTTGAAATTAATTTATGTATACATGTACTAGGAGAACTACATAGCTTTGTGTAATTTGTAAAAAGATATAGAAAAAAGGACGGTAGTTTATGCTGCATCCCAGTAACATTGACAATGACCTTTTTCCCTTAAATCCATCTCTTTCTCAATCTATTTGTTGTTAGCAGTTTAACATATGACTTTCTTATTGTTGATCTTCTATTTTTAAGTACGAGATGATTCTGCAGTATCTCATGTCTTCCTTTAGTCTTGGCAGCTGGGAAAATAACTGTTTCTACATGTCATTTGAGCCATACATAAATATCTAACTGATATGAAATAGAAGTGACAAAGTTAACATTAGAATCATATGAGAAACAGTTAAGCATACACTGTAGAGTTATTTTTTTCCCTTTTCCATAGGCTCTTTCACCAGGATGTAGTTCTATTAAGCTCCTGCAGTATTATTGCTACTCTCAACTGACATAAAATCTATACTCATAGGAACTTGGCAAATACTATCTCAAAAGACAAGTTCCTATGGCATAGGTATCTTAAAATATGTGTACAAAATGATGACTTTACACAAAGGGCTTGCTTCCAAAGGACATTGATCTAACATGCTGTTTTCAGTGTGATATTTTAGATGATCGAAATATTCATGTAGGCCATTATAAAGGGTCCCACAACTGGGAGTACCATGCTTTTCTGATCAAGGTCTTGAATTTGTTAATTTCTATTTTGTATGAGACTGGTGTTGCAGAGTAGATATCTTTCCCAGCATAAGTTAATGCTTAAGAGAAAAAAAATTGACAGCTGATATATAACAAATACATTGTTTCACCAGCTGCAAAATCCACATGAGGACAATAGTCTGATACTAAAGCAGATACCCTGAATAACTGTCAAATAATTACTTCACTCACAATAAAACTCAGTTTGTCATATTATGTGTTGCTGATTTCCCCTTTTCATTGATGATTTTGAATTTCTAGCATATAGCACTAGTACTTGCACTTTTCTACGGGTTCCTGGTAAACTGGTTGTCTTAGAGAAAGCACGCTTTTGTGCAATACAATGCAGATAGTGGGTGAAAAATGCATAAATGTACTGTAGGTGTCTGCTTTTTCCACAAGTCTCACTTTCTTTTAATGATTAAGCTGTTGGCAAAACTGCAGTGAAGATAATTGCAACTCTGTTTATCATAAGTTTGGGGTACTTGGTGCTCTATTTCTAACTAAGAATTTACAAAGGTGTATGTTCTGGAAGCATGAAAATCCTTTTGCAACCTTGTATCTCAAAGAAATGAAACAAACAAGCTAAAAAGGAATGCTCAGTGCACTGTCCAGAAAAGCAAGACTTGCATTTAAGGAAGAAAATGAAATGTGCAATGATCAGTTCCATTTGAGAACGATTACGTCTAAATTATTATAACTATTTGGAAACCAGATATCTTCTAACTTATTAGGAAAACTTTAAGAGAAAAATCATGATGTAAATGGATGAACTTTCAGGGTGTCACATTCAAATCCAAAAGAGAAGGGAGACGGGACTGGGTAAGGAAAAGGTATTTCTCCTTTCTGTGGTGAACCTTTCCTTAGCTGTTGGTCTGTTTGTTCAAATATTACTATCCTTCATGTTCCACCTCTGGAGGTGAAAGGAGTTTGGCAAAGAGAGATGAGCCAGAAAGCTAAGCAGCCCGTCTTGCAGTTTCTGTTATTCAAGAGTTAAGTTTCATTCACAATAAATCAGGTAGGATTGGGAAGGAAAAATTGAACTTAGAGAGTCCTAGTCATGTTGACAGAAAATAAGTCAGTGAATATTAGAACTAGACTCAATACACTTGCAATGTAACCATGAAGCAAATAGCAGGACCTTATTTTCTAGGGATATTTTGAAAGAATTCTTTTTTGGCTCGTCTTGACATCTCTTTTTCCAGCTCTGCTCTACAGTGTCCACCACTGGACTGAGGCCAGTGTTCAGCTACTCAGACTATAGTTTGAGCCCTCACCCTTCAAAGTTGCAGCATAGAAACCATTCATGATTCTGTGCTGTACACTGCATAAACTGGCATTAACCATTAAATCATCTATTATTAATTTTTTTTTTCCAATAGAATTATTTTTTTTTAAGTTAAAGGAATTCAGTTTCCACTGGGGAAAAAAGACACATCAAAATTAGAAATTCAAAACTTTTTCAGCGACCGTAACTCTAAAAATTACTATGAAATATATCTTTTCCCTATTTTTTTAGAAAAAAACCAAAACTATAGACACCTCACTTTCACTTTAAGGAAAAATTATGAAACTTGAAACTGAGATGAAGCATGAGCAGCTTCATTTCCACTGTAAACTACTGAAGACCAAGTGGTTAATGATCAAAATGCCACATCTACTATAAACTTAAATTAATTCAATATTATAATCACCATATCGAAGTTATTGTAAAGCCCAAACATTCTATGCTATATTAGATGAAAAGGGTTTTGTAGCCAAGATGAGCAGTGATTCCTTGTTGTTCTAGGAGATTCTATGTCTTGTATCATGTAGGAGTTTAGATTAGATTATTTTAATGACTCCTTAAAGAATACCTCGGACAAAATTACGACACAGTCTTCATTGTCTCAGAAATTTTCTTTTGAAATCATCTTCAGAAAACTTCAGCATTTTGTAAAATCAGCTGATAGCAGAAGTACCTTCAGTCTGAAATATTTGATAATACCCTACTGTCAAACAGCAACATATTGTACAATAGCTTGTGAATATTCACATGCCATTTCCCAGACAACTTATATTCCAAAGCGCATAAGTATTATACTATGATTCAAGTTTATACTTCATGAGGATTTTCTGTATTTCTTCTGTGAATGCTTGGTGTCACTTCTTTATTGCATCTTTTTAAAAGACTCCCTTTATGGCTTTTTCAATTGCGTGTGTGGTCTTCAATCCTTAAACCTTATTACCACATTTATGGAAAGAAACCAAATCCCAACAAACAATTAGAAGCAGAAGGCAACTAATGGGTTACTGCTCTATCTGTAGATTTTAGTTCCCCAAACAGTCATTATTCAAACTTGTAAGATTTTCTTGGATCCAAATTCTACCAACTGGCCCCTTCAAGTCTAACAACACATTTGGGACAAATTAATTTTTATGAAAGCTTCTTTTTCTTTCTTATAAAAAGCATCTGAGACACATAAAAGGCATCTGAGAGCATCTATACACATGATTACCCAAGAGAGCCAGGTACTTTTAGCGTATATATAATAAAATCTCTGTCTCTCTTGGGTAATTATGTGTATACCAAAATGTTCACTGGTAATTGGGAAATCTGACCCACCACCTACTTAAAGTGTTGGGTTTTTGTTTGGTACATGAGGAAATTACCTGAAAAAAAAAATGATTGCCAAGGGTTACACAGAATGTTCTTTCATCATCATTCATTGCAGTAGCAAGATGGAGGAAAAACACAGAAACATAAGGAGATGAGATGAAAGGAGGGTAGCAAAGGAAGCCAGGCTCCTAAACTGAGCTCTGTGATCTCTCTGTCTTTCTCCCTAATGGGTGTCCTCCCTGACTAGCCCAACGTTAAGTAACAAGCATGTGGCATTTTCTGCAGCCAGAACGCGGAGAAAGGCAAAGAAAGCTCTGTACTATCCATTAGGATGAAACAGCTCATGAAATAAAAATCAACTCCAACTTTCATCTACAATTTGAAGCAAACCAAACTTTTTTGAGGGATGTGTGTATA
>VYZM01023770.1:3210-24614 GCA_013398915.1 Dromas ardeola | reverse complement strand
ATACACACACACACCCCCCCCCATGTGTGCATGGACATATATATATATCTATATATAAAAATCCATTGTGGCCAGCAGGTCAAGGGAGGTGATTCTGTCCCTCCACTCTGCTATCGTGAGACCCCACCTGGAGTACTGTGTCCAGCTTTGGAGTCCTCAGCACAGGAGGGACATGTAGCTGTTGGAATGGGTCCAGAAGAGGGCCACCAAGATGATCCAAGGGCTGAAGCAGCTCCCCTATGAAGACAGGATGAGAGAGTTGGGGCTGTTCAGCCTGGAGAAGAGAAGGATCCGGCGAGACCTTATAGCAGCCTCCCAGTACCTAAAGGGGCTTATAGGAAAGATGGGGAGGAACTCTTTATCAGTGAGTGGAGTGATAGGACAAGGGGTAACAGGTTTAAACTGAAAGAGGGTAGATTTAGATTGGATATTATGAAGAAATTCTTTACTGTGAGGGTGGTGAGGCAGTGGAACATGTTGCCCAGGGAAGCTGTGGATGCCCCGTCGTTGGAGGTGTTCAAGACCAGGCTGGATGAGGCTTTGAGCAGCCTGGTCTAGTGGGAGGTGTCCCTGCCCATGGCAGGGGGGTTGGAACCAGATGATCTTTAAGGTCCCTTCCAACCCAAATAATTTTATGATTCTATGATTTTATATATATATGTATATATACACCAACATAATGTTTCTGAAAAAGCTACGAAGTCTAATGACACAGTTTTTTATGCTTACCTCCTCAGGTGTCCATTTTCTGTGGATCTGACTAGGACAGAGGTGTCTTCAGTCAATAACCTCATTCATCACAGTTGACAAACGCAACAGCAGTTTTGATGGGAACATTTGAATCATAAAAGGATGCCTTCAAGCACTCTAGATTCCTTCTGGGCTATTTTCACAGAAAACTCATCAGTATTAATGTAGCATTAAGTATGGATGTCTTCATCGGATAACAGACATGAAAAATTGCCTGAAGGTTTGCCTTGCAGTTTCCTGCCTCGCTTACTTCCTCTGGTCGTATCTGACAGAGGTGGATTTAGACTGGTCACCTTAGACCCCAAGTGTGAAGGGACCTCACCCTTTCAGGATGAGGCTAAGGCTGTGGCCCTGTCGTGTGACTTTTCTCCTCTCCTTGTGACATGCACCCATTGAGTGCAGCTGCTTATCCTCAGTCCCCACTCCTACTCGTATCAGACAAAGCAAGGTAGAAACAGCTGCCATTGCTCAGTTTTCTCAGGGTGCAATATTCATACTCCTATGAGTCTGAAGAGTCTCTTTTATAATTACTTTTTTTGCCTGCCATTTTAGTAACCTTTCTTCTATGGCTGGTGGGTTAGTTATGACTGTCGGTATTACCTAGGACACCCATTTGATGGTGGTGTGAAATTTTTGTCTTTCATGGCATGATCCTTGGCAGGGTTTTTAAATACAAGTCTTCCTTCAACACAGCAGTCCATTGAGATCAAAGAGGATATCAGAGACAAAACTGCCTGGTGGCTAATGATGAGGAATTAAGGTGTCTCTGACCCACCCCACCGCATCTGGCAGCGTCAGATATGCGTGTGAGCTTACCACGTCCTGCATTTTACTTCGCTGTGGTTTTATATTGTTGCACATCAGGGTAGTTCCTAAGTGCTTTCCAGACAAAATAAACTGTTGTAGCACAGTTCCTGGGACGATCTTTCTGTTATGTCTATGCTGTAATCTATAGAGGGCTAGAGTATGGGCTTCAACTTTACTATGTGATTATTATTACTGTTTAATTGTGAAGAGACTACCAAGATCCATGTTGGTCTTGCTACCTTGCACTCTGCAGACAGTATTTGGACACATTTCAAGGATTACACAGAACGAAGACAGTTCCAAATAGGCAGCCACCCTCTTTTGGATGGGAAGAAAGTTTTCCTGTATATCAGGGTACTGTTCCATTTCACACTTTCCTTCAGGACCAAAGAATGGACTGTTGCCCTTTAATCCACTTGGCTTCTGGAGTTCTCAGGAATCATTTTTTAAATATAGGAGTCCACACTTGAGCATAAGGCTCAGCGTCCATGATATAAGTGGAAAATCTCCATCGCTGTTCAAGTGCCATTCTCAGATGCCCTCTCAGAGACTGTTGAGCTTTTTAATCACCTCTGTTTCTGCCTGTGGTCATGCACAATGCACTGCACATAAGTTACTATGAGCCTTTTCTCTGAACCATAAAAGAGAGGTCTCCTATCCTCAGCAATTGCATCATCCTCTTCAGTGCATAGTGGGATCTGAATTCAGTCTCCTGGCCTGCAAGGAGAAGGACCCAGGCCTCGCTAGCACATACCCTTCTTCTACTGATAAGATATTCAAAATTCTGTGGTGGGTTGAATTCTCACCATGGTTTTTTGCTATGAAAGCGTAAATGTATGTTAGTAAAAACCTATTGGCTCCTGGCCATGAACAAAAGTCTCTCTCTCTTTCTCTAGCCAGGCACTGATGCATAAATCCAATTATCTTTCATTCAGTCCTTCACTTAACTTTTCCTCATCTAATTTCTAAAGATCCCAGCTGTGCTAGTTTATTATATAGGCATCCAGCATCAGAACAGGTGAGTGTTGTACAAACTGCTGGAGGACCTAGGAATTTACTGTTGTGTAGGCCTCAAATGATGGATCAGTGTTGGTAAAAACTTTTTAAATTTCATTTTCTTGAAGAATATTCACAAAGAAAAAAAGCTGAAAAGTGACAGTGGAAGAATCTCCAGTGATCACAAGCCAACAGAAACATCTCAGATATTTTTTGTCTTGATTTTTTTTCCCTTTTCTAAGGGTCTATATATAAAACAGAAAAAGAAGATATAAATTGAGACCAGAGAATCCTTCAACTTTTAAATAGAGAAGCACAGTGGGCATGACTTCTAATTATTTTTTTTTAAATTCTGTTAGAGGGAAGCTCAGAGGCTGATTTTCCAAGATATATATTGTAGCAATGTGTCTTGCACCTATCAGAAGGCAGAATCAACTCTGTTGGCTTTATTGACTTTAATTTGAGCTTCTTTTTTTACAGCTGAGATAATCTCTCTATCTCTTCCCCATAGATCTGGCAGCAATTTCTTCTTACTTAGTGAATAAAATTGGTGCTTTGATGAAATGAGTATTTCTTATTCTTGCAGTCTCAGCAGTGCTGTCTTTATAGTTACAGGAATGGTAAATCTTCTTTCAGACCGTCAGCAGTAGCATTAGGTTGTACTCAAATACAGCTGAAGCAAATTTCCCATCTTTGTAACCTCAAGTCCAGTTTTTAACTATTTGCCAGGGAAATGTATATGTTATTTTCATAAAGCATCAGGATAAGTTGCAAAATTAAACTAGTTGAAATAAACAGCTTGAAAAAATACTACCAGCTACTTATTATGTATATGTGCTATGCTGTCATATTCTGAAGTATGCTTTGATAATTTCTCTACTTTGATCCACTGATAGAAAACTATGAAAGGTATTGTCATAGCTCCATTGATGGGAAAGAGCCAGATTTATGACACTTAGGCACTACTGTGATGAGAATTTTAGCAGAATTTTGATGGATAATTGGAGATGGCTGTAAGGGATGTGGATGAGCACAAAAAAGACATTTCTTTTTCAAGTCCATGTTTCATTTTTAGTGCATGTGTTTCTTGTGGTCTTGGCTTGTTTGTTTTTTTTGCAGGGGGGAAGGGTATGTTTAGGGACATCTATTTAAGGCAAGTGACACAAAGAAACTGCTTCTTCAGAAATCTAGCAATCAGCTGAATACAAAGGGAGGGCAGCCCACGCTGTCCCCAGTGCTGTATCAATTCTTCCACCAAATGAAAGAATTGAGGGAGAGATGAGAGAAGGCTATGCAGGCACAAACGCTTTCCTCTGTTTAACAATTGAGAGCTTTCTACGCTTACAGTGATTAGTAACACAATCCACCAGTTGAAAAATTAAGTATTACTGACAGGGCACAGCCTCATGCAGGACCATCAGTACCAAGACAGGAGACATTGCTTCCTACAGAAAACAGTTCCTGGGATTTGGAGCCATTTCCCTGTGTCACTGCTGTTATGTTGGTGGGGCTGATGGAAAGCCAGTCGGGGTCAGAAATCCCTAAGGATGAAGGCATCAGGCATGGTAATACCCTGACAGCACATTCAGAGAATAAAGGTGCCACCATAGCAAAAAAGCGAAGAGGCTCTGGATCTACGTAAGATGAAAGCTTGACACCGTAGCTCTTAAGCAGATTGTTTTCAAAACAAGGTTCACTGGCTACAGACCGTGTGAGATTCTGATTAATAGATATTCCTCCTTTCTCCTTGGTAGGTCAGGTTTCAGACTCATTTGAACAGCAGCTCCGATTTTCCTAAAAAGTCAGCGTGCCAGTCTCTGCGGGCAGCTGGGAGCATTTGACCATTATTACTGATTACAACATACCCCAACAGATGATTTAAGGTTCCATGGATTCCTTTATCACCAAAGAGTGCCAAAATAAGAATAATTTATTTCAGAAATAGACAGGCAGATGTAATAAAGGAAATTGGTGTTTCACAAATGCAACTGCTTTGGGGATTTTTTAAGTGAACTACTTTTGCAAGAGGACATGCTCATTCATGGAGAAATTTTCTCCAGAATAAAATTAATGATCAAAATATACAAGACAAAAGATAAAGTCACCAAGGTGGCATCTCTGAACAAGTATCATCAGGATCCTGAACGTGTATTTCCCATAATGTATGTGATTTTCTGTGTCGCTCTAAATGTAACAGTCTCATTCCAACCCAGACCAAAAATAGCTTCCAAAACACAAAAAAGTCCCACAAAATGGAAACTGTATTTTCTTTCTATGTCTATTCACAACAGCATTTGTTTTTTGTTCACTTCTAAGGTCTTTTTTTTTAATTAATTCAAAACATGTAACTGAAATAATCCCCCATAAAATATTGAAATTGCATCTTACTTGCCAAAAAGGCATTTCGTTATCCTCATAGATTATTTTCAATGAATATTTATCACTTTCTCTAGAGCCACTAAATTCCTCATACATCATTTTCATACCATGCTTTATCTCAAAGAAGATGTAAAGTCTCAAGTTTTTCACTCCGAAGATAATAAATAGATCTGCTTTCCTGACTGCAGTCCAACATAACGCCCATTTCTTCTGTCCTGAATTTCCATTGGTACAAGTAGCCCCCTAAGGAGTACACAAGGTGTGCAAAATTGAGCAAGTACAACATCTGTAAATAAAAGTTTTAATGGCATCCACTAAGTTCCCCTTAAAGAATCTGCTACATTAGTGGATGTTCCTTATGAAAGGCATATAAAAAATGAGATTTTAGGCTCCCCTTTACTCAAGTCATTTGGATATCACTACCTGTTTCTGCTTCTATTTCTGCCTACCTGTTACTAATCTCCATAATCTAATGAGCTCACTGTAATTTAGTTGTAGGAAGTAGAAAGGTCACAGAACGATCTTTGTTGAAAATAAAATGATTTGTGTAGGCAAAACTCATGAATCCATGTTTATAGAATATCATAATTAATAAGCCATGTGGAACTGAATTCCGGGTTTCATGCTTGAAAAGAAAAACCTTTTGAAGTGATGATAAAACAAAGCAGATATTCCATTATCTTTTACTTCCTATTGCCTTTCCTGGAGACAGAATTCTGCCTCGCAGCCTAACATATCTTTTATCTTGATCTGTAAACTCCTGAGTGCTTCAGGTATATTGGTGTTCTGTAGGTGACCAAGCACTCAGCATTTCACTGGACTAGGGGTTGATATGTGCAAAACAGTGTCCAATTCCATAGCTGTAATTAACTGTGGACCCCAAAGTTTGTATACATATATTTAATTACTGCTGTAAAGCAACCGGTAAGAAATATAGAAGTTGTCATTTTAGTTCATAATTAATTACACTGAACCCTCCCACTTAAAATTCACATTATGCACAAAACTACAGATAAAACAGATTTATTTTTTAAGTTTTATTTTTTAATTGTTCTAACCTATGTTTTGTGGGCATACACTCCAGAACAGAAAGGCAAGATTTAAGGTTTAACATATTTTCTAATAGTGTGTACAATGAAAATATAATAAGAAAACAGTATGCTCACAGTATTTTGGAGAAATTTAGCTGATCCAGACTTCAAGATGACATTATTTAAATAATATATCTTAGGCACTGAAATAGCACCACGTAAATTGCAAGTGATAATAAGAATATGGATAATATAGCTTTTTGTAGCCCTTATGTATCAAAGATACTTATGTCATAGAAACTAACCTAGATGTGTTCCTTTCTGCTACACAATCTTAGATTACCCCAGTATTTCATGTTACTACTGACCATTGACTGCTTTCTTTTACAATTATACTGTATGTATCTGATTCTGATATTGAAACATATTCTGAAGTTGAAACCTATCACTTCAGCTATTTCTACGCATTTAGAAACTAACTGCTCACAGGACTGTAATCAGAAAGAATGTCCATAATTTTTAGGGCGTTTGGGTATCTTTGTGCTAGTCAGTTTTTAAAAAAACCTGAGACAACCCCTTTATTTTACGAGTAACTCATTTCATGCAGTCCTATATGTCAAATATTAAGTGAAGGAAGCTTGCTTAATATTGGCAGTCTATAATTAAGCATTTGGCCTTGCTAATGTCTGCATTTTCTTGCAGAGTCAAACATCTCCAGATGGTGAATCACCCTCAGTATCTCAGACACATATTTTAGAATGAAACTAATTGCTCTCTGAAATCCATGGCCTTAATGGATTTCAGATACCTAACACTCAAATAAATCAATGAGAGCTGGGCACTTAGATACCTGTCAGGATCAAGATCTGGGGAGCCTTTGACCCCTAAGAAGCTGATAAGGTCCAAACATTTTACTCTAGGTGTTTTGAGAATACAATAGCATATCATGATAATAAAGTATGCAGACATAAATAGCTACAAATAGGACATTTATATAGAAAAAAATCCACATACAACTAACCTAGTATTTCTGTTTCCTTTACATTCTGTACAATCTTAAAAGAATTATTCTGAATACCTATGTGTGCTTTTAGAGATATAATAGCCCCCTAAAATATTTACATAAAAAGCCATCACTTTAAAACCCTTACTCTTAATTACTCTTTTTGAAAGCATTTGCAGGATGAATTTTTACACTAGGGAACAGAATGTTTGCCAGACTTCACATGTGAAAATTACAGATGCAAAGAATACAACTTCTGAAAAAGTAACAGAGCAACTGTTGGGAAAATTACTTAAGTAGCTTTTAACCTGTGGGAAAGCATATGTAGACATGCCTTGTATATACATGCACGCATACTCATCTTTTGACTGCTCTTGGGTGTAGAGTGCTTTCAAAGGATACACTGGAGCAAATGTCTATATATGCAGAAAACCTTTCTCCATGTTTCGGTCACTTTGAACACCTGCCAAACCAAACCTTATCTAACCATTTGTTTTGTAGGGCAATTTAGAATCTGTAAAGGAAAGATATATTGAATGGGTTTAAATCCCCACCTAAAGAGGAAAGGGTTACTTTTTTGGATGTTAACTTAGATGGTTCATTTGCCACGGCTCTATCATCCTCAATAAAATTAGATATGAAGTAAGGAAAGCATCTCCAGGGAAGACAGATTTAAAAGGTCTCTCAAAGAATTACTGTACTTGTGAAATTAGTGACATGAACAATTCAAAAACCAGTCTAATTCGGTTTTGACTATTTCATCTTTTTTCTAACTTAATTACGTGCCTTGTACACAGCTTGTAGACATACTCAGCACAAAGACATTTAACTTTCTGGGTTCTTTTGACCTAAGTCTGCTGTATATGGTTAGTGAACATGTCTAGAAGAAAGTAATTAAGAAGAAAGAATTAAGTAAATACTGATGGCAGTGGTTTACATTTTCTTTTGAAGCTATGAAAACATTTATATTAAGTTTTTGTAAAACTTCTAGGGCTCATATTCATTTCAATGGAAGTTCTGAACGCATAACAAAACTGAAGAATAAGCTTCAAATTCGATACATGAATTGCCTATAAATGCCAGAAAATATAGCTGAAAATAGCTATATTTTAAAGCTATTCTTGTGAGAGAGCTTGCATTGAATTTGGCCACAACCTCTTATCTTTAGGCATCTTTTGGGCAGGAGAAAACTCATCTAGATATTAAAAAAACCCCAACACATTAAGGACATTAAATATTAATTGAAAAACACATTAAGCATTCATGAAATAATAATAGAAAATAAAAGATTATTTCTGTGGCTGTTATTGTAAATATTTTCTTATCTGTATGTTCATAGTTATGGCAATATCAGTCTATGTATTTATATCATTCCCTGCCACTGTGATACAGTAGAAATGCAGAACCAAACACTTGTCCAAAATCTGCCTTGTGGCATGCCATGGAAATGCATGAATAACAAATTGCTTAAACCTCCTTTCAAAAGGCATGTCAAAAAAACTGATAAAAAGAGAAGGGCCTTGACTTTCTCTAAAAATGTGATTTTTAGTCCCTCTAAAATTGGGAAAAGTTGTAAAACTGTCTCTCAGCCCAAGGATTTTACCTGTAACACCACCAGCTTTGCTTGTCATAATGCTACCAGAGCCTCTGTAAGACAGGGGAGTAGGGAATTGGGATTTAATGTCAGGAGTTAAAATTAGCAGCTTGAAATCTGCCTAATTTTGCTAGTGCTTGGGAACAACTGAACACAGGCATAGAAGATAACCCACTGTACGTGACAATCCCAAGCACAAATACAGGGTGGGCGGAGAATGAATTGAGACCCGGCCTGAGGAGAAGGACTTGGTTGATGAGAAGCTCAACATGAGCCAGCAATGTGCGCTTGCAGTGCAGAAGGGCAACCGTATCCTGGGCTGCATCAAAAGAATAGTGGACAGCAGGTCGAGGGAGATGACTCTGCCCTGGTGGGACCCCACCTGGGATATGGCATCCAGCTCTGGAGCCCTCAGCACAGCAAAGACATAGACTTGTTGGAGCGGGTCCAGACGAGGGCCACAAAAATGATCAGAGAGCTGGATCACCTCTCCTATGAGGACAGGCTGAGAGAGTTGGGGTTGTTCAGCCTGGAGAAGAGAAGGCTACGAGGAAACCTTATAGGAGTCTTTCAGTACTTAAAGATGGGCTTACAGGAAAGATGGGGACGGACTCTTTATCAGGTAGTATAGTCATAGGATGAGGGGTAACGGTTTCAAACTGAAAGAGAGTAGATTTAGATTCGATATTAGGAAGAAATTATTTACAGTGAGGGTGGTGAGGTACTGGAAGAGGTTGCCCAGAGAAGTTGTGGTTGCCCCATCCCCAGAAGTGTTCAAGGCCAGGTTGGATGGGGCTTTGAGGAACGTAGTCTATTGGAAGGTGTCCCTGCCCACGGCAGTGGGGTTGGAACTAGGTGATCTTTAAGGTCCCTTCCAACCCGAACCATTCTATGATTCCATGATTCTACGACTGTGCCTGCCTATGCCTGTGCCATGGCAGCCAGGACGTTCACTAGCAGATGAACTGTGTAGCTGCCAGCCGGTTCAGCCCCAGGCTTGAGCATGTACTGCACCCTCAACTAAGCACCAGTTTCTGGGTTCAGGTTCTTGCTTTCAACTCAGACCTATCTGTTAACAACATGGAGAGAGGACAGTTCTTTCTTTTAATCAAATTTTCATGCATGCCCTGAGACTGCAGACTACAGGAGAGGGCAACAGTTTAAACACGCACACACCCGCACGCAGCAGGCAAAGAAAGAAAATGCCCTTTAAACATTACTAGCTCTGGTAGACCAGAAAGGTTTTCTCAGGTCCTGGATGGCAGCTAATTGCAGGAAAGGAAGACCTGGGACACTCCTAATATTAAATAGCAGAAAATCTGGTTGCTACACAACTTGTCTGAAATATGAAAACACCACACTATCTCTCTTTTTTTTTTTTTTTTTAAATTTAGGCTGAATACGAATGGAGTGCCAAATAGTGTCCTGCTTGAGCGTCTGATCATTTAGATATTGACTGTTATGTCATGGATTTTTTCATTATTATATTCTTCTTGAATTTTCTGGTGAAAGTCAGTTCATCTTTCCCTGATGAGCACAGCACTGAGTTATAGCCTTCAAAAAGATTTTCTAGGCACACCAAAACTCCTTCCATTTTCCCTGGATTATGTTTTAGATAGATCCTTTTCATTTAGGTATTAAACCTGCTGAAGAGCCCACAGAGCTGGGTGAGGGTGCTGTCTGCAGATAGTGAAAAATAAAGCTGGGTGTTATCTTCATAGAGCTGAAATTTGAGTCCATGTTAATTTTATAATCTTCCCAATTTTAATATACATAGGACTCTCCAGGTGAGTAAGATCAAGGTAAAGGATTAACTGCCTGGTGGGTCCTTTGAGTTTTGTTTGAGGAGAGATGCCAGTAGTTATTCAAATCTTTCCACTCCAGAAACGTATTTAACAGTATCTTTTTATTAAGTATGTATATTTGGGGTCTTCTCTACACATGCAGTCTCAGATTTGGTACACCTAGAGAGCTCTCTATTGATTTGAAAAATTATGTCATGTCTGAAATATAAAGAAAAGGATCGATCTCTAGTTCCTATGTTCAATATTTCAAATACAACAGAAATATCAAAGCAGAGCAGTGTAGACATCTGTCCATTGACAACAGAACAGGCGAAAAATGTTCATAAATCAAACAATTTTTATTTCAAAGATAAAATTCCCTCATTAGGGCAGCTTAATACCATTGCTACCATCCATTCACAGGGTCAGGTTTATTTTGGGCTGCTTTTCTGTATTCATGTAAAATGTGAACATTTTCCCCTATGGTGCTATAAAACAGTCATTTCACCGCTCCCATCAGGAACTTCAGCAGACACTAATTAACCCTCTGGAGAAAATGTTTATAAAAATAACAAGGAGTTATTAGTAATGAAGCAGATTTCTATTTTTTTCCCCAAGAAAAAGTCAAACAGAGAGAGCTAATGTATTATTGCTAAATTGTGAAGTTAACTGTGTGTTTGTGTATATGTATGCGTGTTCCCAGATGGGAATCTCTCACTTCCACATAGCAATGTCAGACCATTAGAGAACAGTTTCAGAAATGTACACATTTGTTAAGAAATTTTGAACTTTGGCATTTATGAAGAATAATATCATCCCTAGAAGGGGCAAGTCTTTCCACTTTCTATTCTTAAAAATATAGCTAGACATGGATCAATCTCATCTGGGATACTTTTGTTAACACAGGAACTAGAGGTTTTCAGCTGTACAGATTCACCAGCACCCAGCAATAGTTGTGACTCGATACAGCTTTATGATGGCTTAGGTATTTTTTGAAAAGTCTTTGTCTTAATTTTCCTGTCAAAAAGTAATACTTATATCTAGATTATAGAATCATAGAATCATAGAATTGTCTAGGTTGGAAGGGACCTTCAAGCTCTTTGAGTCCAACCATTAACCTAACACTGCCAAAACCACCACTAAACCATGTCCCTAAGCACCACGTCTACCCGTCTTTTAAGTACCTCCAGGGATGGTGACTCAACCACTTCCCTGGGCAGCCTGTTCCAGTGCTTGACAACCCTTCCGGTGAAGAAATCTTTCCTAATATCCATCCTAAACCTCCCCCGGTGCAACTTGAGGCCATTTCCACTTGTCCTGTCACTTGTTACTTGGGAGAAGAGACCAACCCCCACCTCGCCACAACCTCCTTTCCAGTAGTCTCCCCTCAGCCTCCTTATCTCCAAACAAAACAACCCCGTATGAACATATGAGTTCCCTCAGCTGCTCCTCATAAGACTTGTGCTCTAGACCCTTCACCAGCTTTGCTGCCCTTCTCTCGACATGCCCCAGCACCTCAATGTCTTTCTTGTAACGAGGGACCCAAAACTGAACACAGTATTTGAGATGTGCCCTCACCAGCGCCAAGTACAGCAGGACAATCACTTCCCCTTTCATCCTGGCCTCCTGATACAGGCCAGGATGCTGTTGGCCTTCCTGACCCGCTGAGCACACTGCTGGCTCATATGCAGCCAGCTGTTGACCAACACCCCCAGGTCCTTTTCCACCAGGCAGCTTTCCCACCACTCTTCCCCAAGCCTGTAGCGTTGCATGGGGTTGTTGTGACCTAAGAACAGGTTTAGTGGTGTTTTTGACAGTGTTAGGTTAATGGTTGGACTCAAAGAGCTTGAAGGTCCCTTCCAACCTAGACAATTCTATCATTCTATGAAAACAAGGGTTTTTTTTCTCCTATGAAGGGTTTTCTTCAGTCCAATTTGGAACTTTGTTCCAGTCAGTGTCAAAGAGAAACCAACAGCATATGTGCCCAGGAAGTAGTCAGCGGTGACTATTACAATATTCTTTATTATATTTTTATTCAACAGCCCTCACAAATTAATTATCTGTGCACCCCCCCCACATCGTCTGTAGGTTGCTACTGCCTCAGTTTTCATTCTAACCCATTTCATCCAGGCCTTCGATGAATTTCTCAGCTTTTCTTTTATAGTGCTTTATTAAACAACTTCTTAGTCTCATTTTTGATTGAAAAAATACTAGGTGTTAAATGGTTCAGGTATAGTGAATACAAACGAAACTTTTTTTCTTTTTCCTTTTTTAACATATTTTGTCAAATACCTTTCTGTAGAAAAAGCTTACTTCGATAATTAATATTTCATATCTTGCAACCAATTCAACTTATGGCCTTTGATTTCAAAATTATTCAAGAATAAGCTTCCTGCAGTCAGCTAATTAAAATAAAATAAAACTAAAGTTATTGAGATCATATCAGAGTCCAGTAATTCTTTATTCTCATTAAAGCATAGTAACACCGTATGACTACACCTTCATCTTTATTCCTTCCACGTACTTCACATTCAGATGGACATTCTTGAAGAAGTATTTAGTCAGTAAGAAGGAAATTCTTTAATTATTAAATTTCATCAGTATATTGATTACTTTTTTTAAACCTAACCTAAAATATATTGACTGAAATAAGAGTGGCAAGAAAATATTGTATGATTTGAAGAAAGAACAAATATTTTTTTTTTAGCCCTGAATGAAAAATCTGAGGTGCTATTGTAGAATGAGAATATTATGTCCCAGTACATTATACATAGCTCAATACTCCCGTATGAAATGCCACTAACTGCAACAAGACTGAATGGGAACCCAGGAGAGAGGAAAGACTAAATGAAAGCAGGTATCGACCACCTGCAGTACAAAAGCAGGCAACCATCAGAGGTGGGCTCTGATCAAATTGGGGAGGGTGGGTAAAGCTGTATTAAGTAGCTCAACATTTTTTTCTTTCCTCTCACTTCATGGTGCTTCTGAGTTTATTACTTCATTATGAATATGATTTTATATGAGCAACTAAACTCATCAAAAGTTGGTATGTAAATTCATTATTCACTGATGTTAAAAGAGACACGCCTTTGGATGAGTGGTCACAGTGCACTTTCTCGGAAATCAGGAAAGCTGTAGGAATTCAGGAAAACTAAGTATCTCTTCAAAATGCTATGGCAAGTATGTTATAGTAACTTCGCTCAGCAAAGCATGAACAGTCTTAAGACTGCAAAACTGTATGCAGCTCTCCTCCCCCACCCCTTCTCAAATACAGTGTACAACATAATTAGTCTTTAACAGTTCTATACCATTCAAACCTGTCTGTAACAACTGTTAGATGTGTACCCTCATTCTATTTCTTCTCCTGCAAATCGACTGGTCCATCTTTCACTAGTCTCTTAACCTTCTTAAATGCAAAAATATGAATTCATCATCATTCCTTTCTGCCCTTCTCGGTGTCTTGATTCCCTGATTCAAGGCCATATATACCTTGTCCCGTCTTAGTATCTGAACATGAGCTATTTTGTGTTTCCCTAATCTTGATTTTCTACTCTTTTCCTTTCCAAAAATTTGAAATCTCCTTGCAGTTTTCCAAGCAGCAATATATGCCTTTCCTTACCACATTAAGTTCCCCCCAAACTCAATATTGCTGTGAATGAAACAAATACCGAAGGGAAGAAGAACAGAGTCTAAGTAACAGAATAATCATGTTCTATGCTATGCAGTTTTACTGAAGTCACACACCATTTTAAACATGTTCCTTTCTTATTATCTAATTATATATACATTATTCATTTTCCTTACATGTTTAAAACAAAACCACACTTTCTTCAGATCAAAAGACAGAAATAATAGTTTCCTAAAATATTTGGAAAGAACACTATCCTGAAAGCCATAAAAATTATTATTCACAATCTGTGATTTTATAGACTCACTGTAATGCATGAGTTTTAAGTAGATGTTACAAAGAGCATTCAAAGATATGATATTAGACTATTTAATGTGTCCTGAAGATATGGTAGGCAGGGGATTTGGATGCTAATATAGAGATCTAAGTTATTATTTAATAATCTCATTTTTTAAATTCTGTATATATTTGTCTGTGAAAGAGTGAATAAATTGACAGGAACTAAAAAGAAAAAACCTAATATGAAAAACTCCAAAAGAAAAGGGGCTGAATGAAGGAAGATAGACAAAATACCCATTTTTTTCATTCCATTAATAGTTATTAAAATAATGGGATTGAGGAAGTCCAAAAAGGACTTGGGCTACAATTAAATATTGGGGGGGGAGGGGGGCGCGGCTCTAAGAGGGACTCAAAACAAAAGCAAAGACCACAATTTTCCAGTATATTCCTTATGAGGAGCAACCTTGCATCTGACTGACAATTTTTTCACTGAACCAAGGTCTATCTTTTCATAATGTTCTTACATAATAAGAAAAGAACATGGTTGTGCTTCATTCTTCTTCTATATCTCAGGGGCAAAACTGGCATCATACTGTATCCATGTAGACATTGATCCTTGTAAAGTTCTTCTCATAAACAGAGTGCTGGAGACATTCACCTGGGAGTCCACAGGGAAGGCAGGTATATCTCATACACTGGAATATTCTCTCACATTATCAATGAGTTGAAAGAAACTTGAAAAATATTAGCAGTCACCAAATAATCACCCATAAAGATATATTCCTATTGGACATAATGTCAGAATTTTTTGTATTACTTTTAAAAGTGGATAGTATGGATTACTTCAAAACTGTGAGCAAACAGCACATAATAAAATCGCATAATATTTCTGTGATGAAAGGTCCATGTCACATATTACAAAAAACTGTAATCTATTCCTTAATGTAAAAAATAACACATTTCAGCAGGAAAAGTCTTTTTTCGTAATACGCCATCTCACTTTCCCATCATTCAGTGTACGTGTAACTACATTTTTACACTACTAGTAATGGAAGGTAGAAAACCTATCAGATTTCCCAACTGCAGTCTCATCTGACCTTTGAAATGCATTTCAGGAGTATTTAGAAAACTACTGATACCTGAGACTATATTCATAATTTGGATCCATGCATTTATAGGTCCCTATTTTCTTGACGAGTGTTAAAATTACTAATGTCTGTTACAATGAATATAGATTGTAATAAAAAACTTGATCTCAAGCAAGTCGATGACAGACTGTAATGTATGTCATCATGAAGTCTTACATCTTAAGACAAAGTCCTGTGAATTTAAGGCTTCTGCTCCAAGATTTAAGTTACTTTGCTAACAAGCAGGAGAAAGATACACTGTTATCAAAGAGAAATATTTGTATCAAGCCAACAATGTTATTGCATAAATGCCAATTTCACTTCTTTGTGTGCATTAGATATAGTGAAGGGAGTAGCTAAAAACTGTAAGAGTAATCATTTCATGAGGTGACTGATGCCTTTTCTCTCACATTTGACAGGAATAGAGTTACAATTTGTTTTTAAACTATATTTAAAATGGACAGAAACACATTTCCAATCCCATGAATGTTCTTTAGATTCTATTTTTCTCCCCCAGAAATTTCTTCATGATGAAACAAGAGGTAAAAGGGGATTAGATGTAAATGCCATATACCTGCCCTTCCAAAGAACCATTTCAGTTGATTGAATTTCTAATTCTGGGTGAACACCATAATTCACCAGACTTCAGAGACCCTCTGTAGTCCACTAAATGTTTGCTTATGTGAAGTGAAACAGCTCAAAATGAAGAGCGTTTGAGAACCATTCCAAAAGAGCTTAATGAATTTCAGTCAAAATTGACACATTCCCAATAAAACACTTTTTTTTTCTTTTGCCTAAGATGTCAAATTACAGGAAGAGATTGGCAGAGAGGGGTATTTTGTTTTGTTTTGTTGTTTGTTTTTTTTTTTTTGGTTTTGCTGACATCATTGCGAATAAAACAGTTTAAGAAATTACCAGCCAATTCTAGTTTTCTTCCTTTCCTTGTCCAATTTAGATTTTTGGACACACACCTTCATAAAATATGGGTTTTGTTGTCGTATTTCCAAAACAGGAAAAAATATTATGGAGTAATACAACATTTGTTATGATCCTAGCAGTAATGGAAGTTATATAAAAGCATTGTGCTCTAGAGGTTTGAAGGATAAATGAGTAGGCTTTACTAAGTACGTTTATTCATTACAGCTCCTGCTATTTGTATGATATCCCTGGCCAATTTACATCCCCTTGTAACTTCTCAGTTATTAAGCCACCCCTGGAGCCCAAAGCTCTGATCATAACAATTTTAATACAGTCAGTCCTTTTTTGCTCCTATAATTTTGCTCAGAAACTGAAATACAAATGCACAACCACATCCAAATTTTTCTGGAACAGCAACAAAGTTGCAAATACAAACAAGCTCAAAAAGAAAAAAAAATACGACTTCATATAGTAAGTTTGCTACCTTTACAATCTTAGTCACTTATCTTTGGAAGACAGCAAAAATGAGAACATATAAAGTCAAATGAAACCAAAGTGTCTTTACTGATATGTGAGGTTCTGGACCAGGAATAGCTAGGACCTGAAACGGTGTGCTGAAAACATGATCCACTATGCATATTTCTATGCTAGTTGAGAAGGTTATAAAGCAGAATTGGGTGAAAAACAAAATCCTTCACCTCATTTTTGCAGTACTATGGGAAACCTGTGTGAAGAAATGTGTGTGGTGAGATCAGAAGGGAAAGTCAAATGTCATAGCTCATGTGGCAGAGAGATGTTTCTTTTGATAAAATACTGTCTACAACAAAGAAAATGTGTTAAGAAGGTATAACTGGAAAAGGAGGTGGGGAGCTACAGAAATTAATATTCCAAGAATAAAAAGAATTAGATACACATATTAAGCAAGTTAATTTCTCTGGTTATTTTTCGACCAATTCTATTGACTCTCCTGAAAAATCCTTAAGCAGTAATGATTGAGTACTTGGCATTCCCAAAAACATTTCTTGAAATACATCACTACAGAACTGTATAATAGGCAGAACTGCATGGTGTTTTACCTACTAAAAGGTCAGCACTTCTTTTTCAAGTTTCTAATCTATTTTATGTCATTTTCAATTGGTGGTGTGGACTGATTGCTTAGATATCCCGTTCTTTAGTAGTTTTACTAGTGTAGAGTGCTTCTGTCAGCTCAGAAGTTCAACATAGCTGGGAGTCTTGTCCACTCTAGTAACCCTGAAGGGACAAGTTGATTTAATTTGAGAACTGTGGCCAAAGACAAAAAAGTATGCAATCAATTACAAAATTCATGTTAAAACACAAGCAATTAATATCAGACAAATAATTCTTGAATAAAAAATCTATACCACAGTGCAGTAAGAAAGAACAAGCTCAGAGATCTTCAATTTATGTTTCTATTTGTTTATTCTGAATAATAGAGAGATGTCACAATGGCACCTAAGGAGATGCTAACACACGCAGATTACAAATGCAGCAGAGAAAGCTGCTCTACCTCTCTAATTGAATTGTATACAACAATTTCTGTTTATGTATTCATTCGTTCATTATCACAGATTAAGAGATTATATGAGTTATTTAAATAATTGTTGACTCCAATGAACCAACTGCAGTAAAGATCTACCTAAAGAATTTACTTGCATGAAATATTAACAGGAATAGATTTTCTTGAATTTATAGGTTCCGTTTGCAGAGAGTAGCAGAGGGCTGTAAAGACATAAATAGACATCGATTTTTAATAGTGTACATGCAGGTTGATTGTGTAAAAGCAGACTTTCCTTTCAAGGATACAACCCATATTTACAAAAGTTCTGTATTATAAATGAGTGTCTGAAAATATGCAGACTCAGAATTATGTGATAAATAAATGGGAGAGGAAGAAATAAAGATGAGACTAAGGTAAAAACTTTAGGATTTGGGGGTTCATGTTCTTGACTATGAAAGGAATAGAAACAGTTCTGTTCTACTGATTACATTCATGTGTTAAGCTAAATTCTTATTCTTGTCCACTTTTGAATACCTACAAATATCATTGCAGGTGTATGACCTTACTCTGTCACCCTATAGTAATGTATCTACTGAAAATATAAGAAATATGCAGATATAAAACCAGAAGAATACAATATTTTCTTCAGACACATTTGCCTGCTCTCCAGTAACTGCCTACAATGGCCCAATAAATTATATATTAAACCAATTTCTTCATTCATGAACAATCATTTCTGTCCTACTAAAATAAGTCTTTATGCAGCAAATGTGATTGTATTGCTTTAGCAGAGGGGAGAAATTAGCCCAATACTATTTTAAGAATATTTTTCTAAAATATGCTTTGAATGTACAATTACCACCTCTTTATTCCTATTTAGAAAATGGCCTACTGAGACTCTTCTGCTTCGTGAAGACACTGTGATCCTTGATCTTCAGGAAAGACTATTATACACAGGTCTGGAACTGAAGTTCTTTCATTGTCCCTTGTCCCTTTTATTGCCATTGTCCTTGAGGATTTTCTAAGCACCTCTAATATCTTCTATAGATTAGACATTTCTATATACTGACTGATTTTGTATTGTAAGCACAGCATCCAGGTTTATACACATATTCCATAATAAGCATGGATAATATTGACATAAATATTTAGATCTATTCCAGGAAAACAAACCTGGAAAGAATTAAAGATGGCCATTGTACTACAAATAGTTTCATCTACAAAGACAACCACTAAAATGAGACCTAACATAGAATATGGATTGGAGTGGGACAAAATGTGGATTGTCAATCTCTGCTGCTTTGGATTAGATCACCTAGAAGGACTCAAATGTTGCACAAAAGATGCTGATACAAACTTAAGTTATGTCTGATGGCATATATCAACTCTAAAGGTAACAAAAAGTTAAAGAAAAACAAGAAAGGAAGGGAAGAAAAAAAAAAAAGGAAGTGCAAAACTCTCTCCAGTGGCCAGCTGGGAAAACAAGAAATAGGAGTATTTTCACAGTGCACCTCTGGACATCCTCTCCAGTGCAGCCGGTGGTTCGTTGAATGATGTTCCATCAGGACCTGCTCAGTTGTCCTATGGGTTACTCATGATCATTACATGAGTATCACTGACTGCAGCACACTTTGATCAGATGCAGATGATAATTGGATATTGACATGATAATTGGATATTAAGCTTTGCAAATATATATTATTAGGTAATGCTTATTGTTTATTTAAATGACTATTGTTGACAAACCTTGTCTACTAAGGTAGACAAAGATCTACAGAGCAAAGGATGAAAAGCAGGGAGGAGCTGGGGAAGAAAGGGCAATTCTCATATCAGTGGCAATTGTTCTCCACAGGAAACTTCACGTAACAGGCATAACAATGATCCACACAGTCTCAAAGTTTGCCTGTGAGAGGCCACAAAGGTAACAGTGCTTTGGATTACAAATCTGAGACATCCTGTGGAGCAAAAGCAAACAGGAAAAATGTGTGTACTATTCTAATGTCAGCAAACCAGTATCTGAGACAAATTGGGAGTAAATGGGATACAAAATCCAGGCATGCTATAGAAGTACTCTGAGCACACACTGCAAACTTGGTTCCACAATAAAGTATAAAACTTTTCCTTTCTGCTTCATGGCTCATCAATAGTAGAAGTCCCACTTCAGATGACTTTCCTCCCCTTTTTGTCTTTTCCTCTACTTGTTCTTTCTTCCTCTCTCTATATTTCTGTTACAGTTTGTGTTGTTTTAAACTATTTCTTCACCCTCCTTTCCCCTGCTTCAACTACTTCAGAGTTCCATCTCTTCCCCTTTTTCTCCCTTCTCATTTCCTTTGAATTCTTCCCTTTTCCTCATGCTTACTGTATGTCTCAGCTTTTTGATCCTCACATCTTTGTCCTGTGCTTTGAGTTTTTCCTCTGAAATGCCAAAGATTCATTTTATCTTTGCCGTTACAACATCTTGCCTTCTTCTGTTCCCACCTCCCTGTACGCTCTTTGGCCCCTCAACCATTTTTATCTTCATTCCTCTTGAGCAACCCCGCCCTCAGACATCCCAGCCTTCTTTCCTTCTAGTCATTCCCTTCTCAAACATATTCCAGTATCTAGGGATGGCGCGACTCTGTT
Organism: Dromas ardeola; assembly: GCA_013398915.1. Lineage (NCBI taxonomy): Eukaryota > Metazoa > Chordata > Aves > Charadriiformes > Dromadidae > Dromas > Dromas ardeola. The sequence goes on along the minus strand of VYZM01023770.1, from coordinate 4,177 downwards.
TTTGAAGTAAATTGCAGATGTTCGTGTTAGATGACTAAAAGTCAAGTAAGTTTAGACTTTGAAGAGGTGAAAGAGCAGGTACCATAGAAAGGCTGTGAATGTTTCTGGAAAGGTAAAATTTTACTTTTACTTTTTCAGTCTCCTTCATAGACAGTACAGGAATGCAGTAAGATTCTTCAGCTAAATTTTATTTTAAAGAGGGAAGGGTAATATAAATAATATAGATATATTTGCTTATTAAATAAATCAGGTTTTGAAGGTTGAATGTTTTTAAAACCTAGTGTGCCCCAATGGCCACCTCCCATAGTTTTTGATTATGTTATTAAGAGAAGATAGAGAAAAAAACGTGGAGGAACATATGAAAGATGTACTAAGGATGATCTCTCAAGCAGTAATCTGAGCTGGCCTAGAGGTATCGCTCTGCAGTATGGGTTAAAAAAAAGCAGAGTTGCAAGGACGAAAGTTGAAAATGCCGTTATACAGGGACACATCATTCTACCTAAAGCGATTCATGAGAGCCCCTGGTATTTAAGCGGTGCTAGGAAATGGCTGTGTTACCCACACAGCCTTTTATGCTCTTCCCTTCTGCACTCAGTACCGCAGAACTAGAAGTAGCACACAGGAGATGTGCTGCTGCACAGTATTGCAGATTTTCTCTAATGTTGTACTTCTCAGAAAAAAGAGAGATATAGGACAGCTGCTTTTTTTTTCTTTCTTTTTTTTTTTTTTAATTTCCCTTTCAACAACCCTAGTAACCTACTATCCTACTGCAATTTCACCAGGCATAGAATCCATCTCTCTGTAGAATTATGTGTGTGCAGCCCCCATTAAGTTCACTCAGCATTATGCACCTAACACAGAAGGCACATTTTTTTCCTGTAGGTTTGTGAAAACAAGTATCAGGCTGATTCCCATTCAGATGCAAATATGAAACCAATCAAGATGGACTGAAAAGCCTGTAGGTTGT
>VYZM01023767.1:377240-398554 GCA_013398915.1 Dromas ardeola | reverse complement strand
ACACAGAGTCAAGGCCTTTTCTGCTCCTCACATAACCCCACCAGTGAGTAGGCTGAGGGTGCATGAGAAGCTGGAAGGGGACACAGCTGGTACAGCTGATCCCAGCTGACCAAAAGCATATCCCATACCATATAACATCATGCTCAGCCTATAAAGCTGGGGGAAGAAGGAAGGGGAGTACGTTTGGAGTTATGGTGTTTGTCTTCCCAAGTAACCATTACACGTGATGCAGCCCTGCTTTCCTGGAGATGGCTGAGCACCTGTCTGCTGATGGGAAGCAGTGAATGAGTTCCTTGTTTTGCTTTGCTTGTGTGTGTGGCTTTTGTTCTACCTATTAAACTGTCTTTGTCTCAACCCACGAGTTTTCTCACTTTAACTCTTCAGATTCTCTCCCCCATTCCACTGGCAGTGAGTGGGCGAGCAGCTGTGTGGTACTTAGTTGCTGGCTAGGGCTAAACCACAACAACTTCCCTACTTCTGCTGGGGATACTACTTCTGATACAAGTCAGGATGCTGTTGACCTTCTTGGCCACCTTACAATCAGCCGTCTGTCGATCAGCACTCTCAGGTCCTTTTCTGCCATTTAGCTTTCCAGCCACTCTTCCCCAAGCCTGTAGTGCTGCATGGGGTTGGTGTAACCCAAGTGCAGGACCTGGTTTGATCTCTTGTTATCCTTTTCTTCTATCCTTCGTATCCCGTACTGTAGCTTGCTTTTTACCTGTAATGTACTTTTTTAGTAAAGAACTGCTAAATCTGTGAAGTATTTTCCTCTTAGATTTGTATCCCACAGGGTGTAATCTACTGCTTATCTGAAGTTTCCTTTGCCAAAATGAGTTGTTAGTTTCCCCTCAGGAAAATGACTATGCTTACAGATAACCCTGTTCAGTACTTCTATCAACTATGTGCTTTCAAGTGCTAAAATACTTTTGAAAAAATGGTAATCATCATGGCTAACACTGTTTTCCAGGCTTGGTTTCTGTGAAAGTGTTTTGAGACCAAAACAGCACATCCATTTTAGTGGAAAGACTTTCAGCGTTTAGTAGTTTAGTATCCTCTTAGCTATTTTATAATCTTTTTAGCATCGGGATCCACCTGCCAAAGCAGATAGGGATGTGGATGTGTGGATGTAATGCAATCATTTGTGTCATAGGCAAAGGGTAAAAAGCAGCCTTTTGACTCTATCATATCTGTGTAATATGTCAATATAATTTTTTTGAGCAAACTATGCCAGAGCTGGCAATAGAGATGAAGATCCTTTAAAAGAATGTGACTTTGGAAATGTAATGAAACTGATGAGGTAACTGCAGCTTGAGTCTATTCAGAATGTGAGTAGGCTTTTTTTAGGAAAGAATGTTTTTAAAGTTTTAAAAATGTCTGGTCATTTGGGAAAAATAAACCAGTTTATAGCATGATTGAGAATGGGCCTTTGTATGCAGAAAAGCTGGAAAAGAGTATAATTGCTGTTGCAATGCTGAGGGGAAAAAATGTGACTTCACTGAAGTGTGTTTGGTTATGTTGCTTCTGAACTGCTATATAGTTCAGTTCCTACTAAACCAATAGAGAAATAAAGAGAAACGTTTGGAAATTTTGTATAATCTTGTTCCCCTAAAGCCCCTAACGATTGCAGAAAACTTTCAGTTTTGACTGGAATAAATAATATTGAAGTATGAGTATATTAGTGTTAATTTTACCAATATTTCCAGGTAAGAAGTCTTCTGAATAAGAATAAAGAACTTTGTGACTCCATAGTAATGAAATAATCTAAACTAAATAAGATCTGAGACTGGTTTGATCTTAGCCGAAACTGCTGCATTTGTTGTGATAATTGCGACAGATGTTAGGGAACTGTGACAGCTTGATGTAATCTCTGATGTGCCAAGATGGAGACAACACTTGTAAAGACTCTACTTCCATCATGTGAAAGAGTGCTAGAGGATAAAAGACCATTGTCCCAAATACAAACTATGTGGAAATCCAAATAAACTGAAACATGAAGATTTTTCAGGTGAGTGCAATAAGTGTAACTGGCAGTGTAAGAGCAACAAAGCCATGTACAGTGCTCTTGGCCAGTTATGGAGCGTGCAGCTTTTTGAGTGATGAAGGAGCCCATTCCAAAGGACCTGAAATGTTTTGAATGGCTTAACCATGAGCTACCATTACGGTAGTGTGTGGGGAAGAGGAGGTGGGAAGAGGGAAGAGTTAAGGCTTATTACCCAAGAGATGAAAAACTTGGAAAACTCCAGCAAATCTAGTAACAGTAGTTACTAAAAAAGTCCATAAAAATCCATAAAAAATGTCTTTTTGTTAGACACATCCCATGGCAGTTGGGAAAAAGGACACATAAACTCCTGATGATGAAGGATTTGTGCTGGTGTGCTGAGTTCTGTGCTGGAGTGACTGAAGTATGGGCATATTTAACATACGCAGAATGGAAACAGAGCAAGACCCTCTAGCAGAAAGACAGTAGTGGACACGGTATGAGCATGTGAGTATCTAAGCCATCATGGCTGTTTGCTAGCTGAAAGTGAGTCTAAACCTTACCAAATACGTTTTGGATTCTATATAGTTTAACACAATTGCTGAAGAAAGCTGACTAAAGATGACAGTAGTAGCTTATGACGATATTGCGTGGTGAAATTTTAGCTCTGATTTGTGCTGATCACCTATATGCACGTGGTTCTGAATGTGCAGTTCTTAGCTGAGTGATGCATGCCTACCAAACCGATGAACTAGCACCTGATTGTGTCTATGAAAGGGTCCTTCTAGAGAAATTTAACAGTTGTAAATACTAAATCAGTTCTACCTCAACTAAAACAAATTATTTGGGGTTTTTTTGTGTTTTTTTTTTTTGTGGTTTTTTTTTCTTTTTTCCAGGAAGGAAGTGTTTGTCTGCATGTGTGAGATTTTCAAGACCTAAGTTGTTTTCAGTTGTCATCTTCCCCTATCTTTTTGCTACTTATTTTTTTTCCTAGTGAGAAACAATACAGAATGCACACCCAAATTGTTCCAATTAATGAGTCAACTTCAAGCATTCTTTCTTCAAATACGGTTGTCTGCTACCATTGTTTGTGATATCCGCCAGTAGGTTTAAACTGCATATTACAAAGCATGGCATACCTGACTTTCAGTGTTTGAAAACCAGAGTTCTGAAATGATGGGATGTTCTGTGACTGAAATGAGAGTTTATAAATTTTCTGAGAATCTGAGTAACAGAAATCACATGACTTGAAAGCTCTTGAAGCTGTTGGGTCCTTTTAGATCCTATATTTTTGCTATTATCATAAGGCCTTTGACCTCAAGGCAAAAGCAAGAAATTTTAGGTATGAAATTTATAATCACATATGTGATTTGGTTATTATGCAATGCACTTTATTTATATCCTAATTTTGGTTGCGTTAATGGGTCTACTGCCTTGTTCATCCTTGAAAGTACAGATACCTTTAACTGAATTTTTCAAAATGTGCTCCCAAAGCATTATTATAAAATCAAGCATGTTAGTTGCATGCAGAAAAGTAAGTAGTATTCACAAAGCTTGTGATTATGTATAACCACATAGTTATGTTTGCATTTTGGAGATAGGATGATCTGTTTGGACCTGTAGATCCTTGAATGGTCTAACTTCTATGCATACATTAGACATCTTGTTTTGCAAAACTGGCTTCATACTTCTAATAGAATGAGAAAAGGTTCCATAAAATATTTCACATGCCACAATACAAAATTAGAGTAAATGATGAATAGAAATTTGGAAAGTTGAATGGGACTATATTAGCTACTAAGAAGGTACCAATCATCTGAAGGAGTTTTTTGGCTGTATAAAGTGTTCGCTAAGATAAAAGAACTGAGTTAGCTCATATATCTGTAATAAAAAGAAGATCCTCTACAGACGAAACATCTCACTCTGTGTTTTCCTTAAAAAGGTAGTTTGTTCAAAGAACTTACTGACTTTTTGTTGGCACCAGTTGTAGCAACATCAAGCAGACACCACAATAGACCAAGTATCCGTTTAAAATAAAAAAATCTACTAGTGTATCATCTTTTTTTTTGTTACATAATTCCTAGACCACCATGGCATAGAATGGGAGTAACTTCTGTTTTATTGCAGCCTCGTATTTATCAAGCTTCTTGAAAGAGGGGTCAACTATTCAGATCACTGTAGCCTTCCTGCTCTCAATCAGTACACTCATTTATTCAAAAACATCTGGGTTAAGCTGAATCTTGCCATCTTCCATACTTCATATGATGTCCTCTGGTCCTCATTCTTTGTCATCTATACTCTCTCAGCTGCTGGAAATCTGCTTCAAAGAACTTCCAGGTTACTTAATTCATTTGATATTAATGGTATGATATTAATTCCATCTTCTTGCAATATGAATAGCATTCTGTTTGTCTTGTACACAGTGTAATTTGATTTGGTATGGTTTATTTTGCATGTTATAATTTTAAACATATTGGATGTTTTTTTTTAATTCTTGTTACATGTGTGTAATTGAATTGGATCTGTTCTGTTCCTTGAGTTATTTGTGTGAGCTAGGGTTTGAAAGGTTGCTACTGAGGTGTTTATCAGGTCGATGTACCTTGTTTAAAGAAGTATCTCAGTTTTTGGCAGTTTGGATGACCTAAGAATAAAATCACGCAAAGTTAATGAAAACAAAAAAAACTGTCAGAAAGAGAAAAACATTTCAAATTAGAGCAAATTATAATTATTCAGGCTTCTTCAGCTGTTGCTGGTTTGAGTCAGACATGGCCCTGAGTGTAATTTAAAGCTGATTTTAGAATTTACCCACAACTTTTTTTTTAGCATTAAAAATATGTGTGTGGAAAATACATGTTAATTGTCTTAAGCTATTGCAAAGAAGAATTACTTTCCCGAAATCACAAACTCTCTTTCCAGAAATGAGACTCTTTAAGTGTGTGCTCTACTGTAGCTGATGCTTCCAGGGCTGCAGATGAAATGTCACTGTTTACTTTCTCCACTGGCTAGGTGCGTTTCTCTGGACCATAAGAACCCAGTTGTTCTGCTGTTCTCTATGGTCTGACCAAACAGTTTAGGGTTTGTTTTAAAGGAAAATACCAAAGAACAACTGATCTGTTTCCCTTCCTAAATCTCAAAGGCTATTCACTCCAGTGCTTTATCAAAAAGACTTTTAATTGCATCAGAGGTGTAAAAAGTTCAATTTACATGTGTTTGCTCTAATTACTCTGATCTTGATTTTAAAAACCTGTAATTTGGATCTGTTGAATTAGCGGAATTTTCTCTAACTAGCTTTCTTAAGCCTACAGACACTTGGAGCCTCTTTTCCTTTGTACCTGTGTTCTTTCTGGCTGTAATCGCTGTTTAGCTCAGGAAATTGTTCTCCAGTAGCACTTTGGGGATACCTGCAACTTTTGGACTATTCAGGCAAAATAGGACCAGAGGCCCTGTTACATCCTGGTACAAAATATTTTAAAAGGTGGGGAATATAAGCACAAACCACCCTGTCACTGCCTTTACCTAACAAATTGTAGCGGCATGAAGTGAACAAAAAGAACTGCAGCACCAGCATGCCTTTTTTGGGGCCCAGAAGGCAAATTTTCTATCCGATTGCATTGCATTGTATTGTACTGGGTCTTGTCTCCAGACTCCTACCTGTCCAGCTAGATCCTTGCTGGAAAATGTCCTTCAGCCTTTAAAACGGGGAAGGTGTTAGTAATCTTCCCTTTGTAGTTCACGTGCCAATCCTTTCTTTATTTTCTCTTCATTTTATAACTGAGTCAAACATTTGTTTAGAAGGAATTCTCTTGGCTCCTAAACGACTGAATGAACTCAGATAAGAAGTTAAAGGTGAAAGCTACCATGCCTTTCTGTCAAACACCTCAATTGTTGTTTGCTTGTATTGGACTTCCCTGAAATTGTCTCCTTTGGTCTTTAACACCCACTTGCACTTTTCCCTCATGTGAGCCTTAAAGTTTGTGTCATTTTTTGATACTAATGAGACAATAGGGGAAATATACCATGCTACAAGTCAAATGAGCATGTAGATAATGTACCAAACCACCAGTGCTTTTGTAATAGCTGGTTGTAGTTCTAGAGGGCTGTAAATAATCACTAAGAGTATACTGAAGCCAAATCTGTTTTCACAGCAATTGACTCATTGGTTAGAAGTGTTCAGATGACCTTTATCCAGTGCTAGGTTGTGGATACCCTTCTAAAGTTGTGATGTGGAGATGTCAAAATTTGTGCCTTAGTATCATAATGATAAAGCAACATCAACTGTTCCCATGATTTCAGAATGTTTTTCAGTGTTTCCAATTGTGTGTAAATCCATGAGGAGCTGGATTATGCTGGAAAAATATTGGAAAGAAGATACATCTGAAAAAGGAAAGCTGTTGCACTATTTTTTTCTATATTTAGACCTTTAAAGCTAATAGTAATTACCACTAACAGCAGTGTGTTGGTTCTTCCTTGACAAGGTGACAAAGTTTTTCAAAGTCTCCCATTGCTGATGACACAGAATAAAAATATACTGAAGTATAGTGATTATGTTATAGTAGTCTTTGTCTAAAACTGTAAGTGAGGAAAGTTTTGGGATTTGTTAAACCAAGTAATACAGTTGGAAAACCAGAAAATCCATTATATATTAAAATGAGATTACATCCTCAAAAACATCAGAAAAACACTGGAGGTTTTTCTAGGATGTTTAGAGAACACATACTTTCATTTACAATGACATATTATTTTCTTTAAACATAGCTGCATATATTATTTTGTGAAGAAGGCGGGATTATTTAAGTGAGATTGTTAGGATTTCTTTGTTTTTTATGTTCGAGAATGTGTACATTTACACAAATGGCTGTTGTGCTTTCTGAAGAAAGACATAGCATAGAAAATTGCTGGATGAAGAATGATAATCCATCTAATTTATTTTCTGAGAATGTAACATACTGGCTGATTAACCTTATTGGCATCTTTCTTCCATTTGCAGGGTGTAGCTCTGGAAAGGGATTAAGTGAGAGACAAAGCTTTTATTTTTTGAGAAAATGTTCATTCTGATTTTTTCATTGGAAAGCAGAGATAAGCAGTACAATCCTGTGTGTGGAAACACTTATACATGAATGTGAGTGGCATATCTGTGTGCGTGTGCTTGATATCTAAAATCTTTAGGAATTGTGTCAAAGGAGAGGCAGAGGTGAAGGAATAAGGAGTTTCCAACAGGAATGTGTCAGAGACTCCTGCTAAGGACAGTCATTTTGACTAAGGACAGCAGCATTTTTGGAATGCAAACCACACAACTGGGATTTGTATGTGTGCTTGGTTTAAAAATAGAACAAAATGGGAAGGCTTAGAGAGAGATGTGAGCAATGACTAGTCTCAGTAACTTGTATGGCTTTTAAACATTTTGTGGAACAAATAGCTATTGAAATCTGAGCACACAAAGCATGTAGTAGGTTTAGTAATGACAAGCAGTGTCAGCACACTATAATTAACATAGGGTGGTATAATTTATAAGGAATGTACTATGCAGTTTAACACCAACGCAGGGAGAAGGGGAGAAGAGAAAGAATTTTTAGTCTGCAAAATCAAAAGTGTCTCTTATCCTTAGATGTAAACATTTTATTTTTCAAAAGCTTACTATATTTTTTGTCACTAACAAAAGGCTTCTGTCATTTTGAGTTAACGCAGTGGCAAGCAAGAGTGAGTCATGAAGATGACCTCTGTCCTTATGCCTCCATATTAACCTGAAAGGGAAAGTCTCAGCAGACTGTTCTTACTGTACGTAATTAAGCAATCCTGAATGGTCAGTGAAACTTGAATGGTATGGCATAGAGCCTGGTAATATGACAGTTAATGAGATGAGACTTACACTTATTCTGCCTCTGTAATATGTAAAAGCTTTTGCCTTCAGATTGAGGGCAGACAGATACTGAAGTATTCATTAAAAATGCTAAAACCAACAACAAGGGCACTATTGTGTGTCTCTGTTTTATGACTCTCTCCAAGAAAGGAGAAACCAGATGAAATTATTTCTTAATTATACTTATTCAATATCTGTAATAAGCTGTGACATTTGCGTTCATTGTGGAGAAGACTAAAAAGGAGACATTCAGGAAACTGCTAACAACACAGGGTGTGATTTATACTGCTGTATCTTTCTTTCAGAGTCCGAAATATTCAGACTGGCTGAAACTACATAATTAATTTCACTCTGTGTCTGTAATAAGAAGATAATATTGCCTTGAAAAGACCTTTTTGCCTTTTTCTCTGCTGCCTTTCACATTCATATACTCAGTAGTTTTGCTTTGTGTAAGTCTTCTACTTGGCATTTGTGGTTTTTGAGTATTTGCACCATGATGTTCTTTGCAGCTATATATAATACATACCTGGGGATGGGGATTTCCAATGAATCACCCAACTTAGCTGATATTGAGAAAATGGATTATCTGGATTTTATAAATTGCCTAGATTCATGTTGGTAAACACAACTACACTTAGATTCTGTATTAAAAAAAAAAAATCCCCAAAAATGATCACAAAAAAAAGTGTGAATGATTTTCTGAATGTTTATTTAAATGGTATTGATACCGGAAATCTCAGTAATTACCTAGGGTTATCTAGCTTTGTTATGTATATTTGGCTGCAATCACAGAAGTCCAGACATCTCCCCAGAGAAGAACAATGACATGACAATGTCTACATCCAAAAATGTAATCAAGGCTGGAGGCCTAAGCTTTAACACAGCAAGCCTAGTGAGACATGGCTGTTGTGTTCAAATTAGGGCTTTGGTGTTAGATTGAAGGAGGCAGATGTGGTACATTCTTCCCCACACTGCTGTGTTCCCCCAGTGACTTGAGCTAACCTCTTTGATTTCCTTTTTAACCTGTTCACACCTCACGAGTCTCTCCTGCCTGGTTTTGCTGGCCCTCCTCCAGCTGGAGGGATTCAGAGATGCTGCACGAACACTATCCCGCCCCAGGATCATGGTCTAACTGCTGAAAAAGGCTGTGGGTGAGGATGCAAATGCAGACTTAGACTCAGGCATACATTCATTACAGGTGTACTGTATTGTTCAGTGATTCAGAATCCTCAAAATTCAGAGGAACTTCGATGTACTGTCCAATATTGGATCACATGAGCTTACTGTCACTGCTTTTTGTATAAAGATGCAAGTGAAAACCAATCTATTTCAAATGCTTTGAGGTCTGGAGAGATACTAGTTAATAGGTGACTTACAAGTTACACAGAGATTAGTTTTTACCAGATGGAGTCATCTCATGATCAGCAGTTCATACGAAACTGCTTTTGTCAATTGTTCCAAAAGGAGACATACAGGAACTTCTGATCCACAGAGGTTTGTTCTGCTCCATGTTTTTCTTAAATCAAAGGGTACTTGTGCAAAAAGACCAGGAACTGAATGTGCCTAAGAACTACTTTTTTATTTTGCAATGACTTTCAAAAAGCTTTCATTTCAGAATTTTGTTTCACAATCAAATTTATAACAAAAAAAACCCCAACATAGAACATGAGGTTATACTGTAACATCCACAGAGAAATAATCTACATTATTTCAGATGTGATGTATTTTAGAGTACTTTTAGATGTTAGGCTTGAATCCAGAAACGTGGGACTTGAGGCAAGGCTCCTGACGATAGCCATATAAGCTTTGCCTGAGAAAGGGATGTGGGACAAGGGGTGTTAACAGTATTTGTTTGTTTTTCACTGAAACTCGGTGTACACTTCAGCAGAGAGAAATGGCCTTTCCTGTTGAATTATATTTTTTTCCCTTGATTATTATAAATGCTGCAAACAGCAAGTGAATTTGTGGAGGAGGGGAACCAAGAACATTTTGTAATTCTTGAAAGGTTAATTGCACTATTTATAGACCTAACTGCAAAGGGGAAAAAAACCTCTCAGCATGACCCGGCAAGGTCAGCGTAGTAATAGCAACCTAAATGGAGCTCTGACCAGTCATGAATTACTGTCTGTGATACTGGGAATGCTGACAGTTCAATCACAGTACTGTTTCAATAGAGAACTCCATATATTTAAAGCGCTGATACTGTTTTCCCTCTAAATGACAGGCTTGACAGATGGGCCGAAAGCACTGCAGACGTTTGAACAAGGAAATAGAGAGGGAGCCTGCTGGAAGCAGGGCTTCACGCAGCCAGCCGCGGATGATGAATAGAGTGTGATTGTGTCTGACAGGTAGTAATATAACTATTCATTCACCACAGAACACCTGGAGCACACTATATTAAATGGTACAAGATGGAGAGATTCTGTGACAGGAATGGGAAGTGTGAATCCCACGCTGAGTTTAGGTACAGCAATATAAAAGGTCAGGGGTCATGCTATATAAACTGCCTGAGAGAAGGATGTAATTAAATTATTTGCTTAGTAAAGTCCTTCTAATGTTTTGCTAACATGTTGCCAGGATCATTATTTCAGCATGTCTGCGCAGCTGAAATGAAAACAGCAAAGGCTGCTTCGTTGACTACTATGCTCCTGTTTTGCCTTCGGACACTCGCTAATCAAAGTGCCATCGTTATTGCGCAAAGCTGCGTCAGAGAGCAGGGGTGAGAAGGGGCAGAAATGCCTAACGGCTTTGCGAGTCCTCGAAGCTGTGTGCGGTGTTTTGCCTCATATTCTGAAGCTTGTAGCTGACCTTATTTTAGGGTATTTGGGGCCAAAAATCTGCTGTGTGCCCCTGGAGAACCAAAAGATACTGCACTCATGGGTAATACAGGCGATGGAGCTATGTAACATCATGATTTTGTTTCGTGTACTGTAGCTTTAAGGTCCTAAAAGCTTGTCTGAGCTGAAAGAACCTGCCATTTTCATCTCGTCATGAGACGATTGTAATTCTTAACCAGAGCAATTTCACTTTGCTAATAATTGTTTTGTTCTGTTTCTTTACTGAGGAGCAGATCATGCTTAAAGCCTAGAATTGTACCTCATGTATAGAAAACCATGACCTGAGACTAGATCCAATGTCAGCATGAGTTGGAACTGATCAGCAATAAGTTGGCTTATTATATTAACAAATGTTTTTCAGGCAGGAACTATTGAAAATTTCAGGAACACTTGATAATCTTTTTTGGCGTATACCTGTGATAATTAGAAAGTTTTGGGGAGATTTCAGTGGGTATTATTATGTGAGAATACGTGCTTCCCATAAATAACATCCAAAAGAAAACCTTACTAGTAGTCATGTTCAATTTAAGATTGTACTGCAGTTCATGTCTTGCTGAGCAGAAGTGTTAACTGTTTTTTTTCAGGATACTTGTCATCTACCCGACTGTTGACAATTCTTAAAATGTAATCACAAAAAACCAGTGTTCTTTTGAAAATATGGACAGCCAATGGACATGCAGTCCCTTCTCTTATATGTCCAAATGAGGCCTTTAATTCTGCAAACGTAGGTGAAATAGCAAATAAAAAATCAGACAGAATTAATTTATTTATTTATTATTTCACTTACGGGGAATCTGGCTCATCAGAAATGTTAATGTGGAGGTGGTTGTGTGTGATATCACTGTCCTTTTACCTCAGATTGTTGAAAAACGTTGAATAGAAAGGTTTACATTAAAAAGCTATTACTTTTGTCAAAATTTCGATGTCTAATGAATATATCGATTTTTTTTTTTAACTCAAAAACTTCCAAAGACTACCTAAAAACAGTCTGCTTTTTGCTAGTTGAAACATCTAATTTTTTGTTAGGTACTTAACAAAAATATTTTCATTTCATCCCTCACACTCTATATGTTATTTGACATTGTACAGATAAATTATTTCACATTAAATCTTACATTTTCAGAGCAACACAATAGTATAAATTATTTATTTCTTGATTTTTCATTTTATATATGCTAAAATTGTAAGAAGTTTTTAATACTGGTTTGAAGTAAAAAACAGGGTTACATTCTGCCATAGAATGGACTTTTCAGTATCCTTTTAATGTAAAATAGCTAGTGATACTAACCTTGTTTTCAGTGTAGTTGAACTCCTTGATCTCTGAGTCCACTCCATGTTGGTTTTTGCTTCTACTTTGCCTCAATTTCTTATTATAACCATACTGACATATTTTAAATTGTTTTGAAATTGTCCTGCAAGGTGTTGATTCCAATTGGTATTGTCAAACACTATTGTTGGGTAATTTTATTTTGCATTTCATGTATTCAGTCAATCACTTCAGATGTCTCATGCAACATAATCATGAGAACCATACTTCTAAATGCATGCAGTGACATGACTGTTGATTTGTCTTGGACAGTCCTTGTGAAATGAAGTATTTGGTTCCTTCCATAGGAAGATTTCAGCACCTTTCATCTCAAATTAGTTTTGCTTGTCACTTTATTTATTTGCTAATTCGCTGGCTAGGTCAGTTACTATCTGAGTGCTTACTTAGTGACCTTTCCTGAAAGCAGGAGGCGTAGCAGACACCCTTTCCTTTCTTTCTCTTTCTCCTTACGCCTCCAAATCTGGCAACATAAGCAGTAGCTAAAGGATAATGGTAAATAAGCAAATTTAATTTAAAAAGAGAAGAAAAGAAAACCAAAACACTTTTATACCACTAATTTTTTTCAACAGATTCATTATCCCTTTTTCATGAAAACAAAATATAGAGAAGAAAAAATAGAGAGAATTGTTCTACATGGCTAGCAAATTAAAGAAACTGCTCTTGAACATCCTGCTGTTAGACTCGGTATACTTGGCATTTGTTAGGGAGTGGCCACACATTACAGCTGTTAGGACATCTCTGTTTCACCAGAAAGATTTATCAGTGTTGAACCTGTATGGGACTGTTTTCTTAAAAAAACTTACACCACCAGATTGGCTGGTGCTTATCAATTTTCTGTTCTGTCTTAGACTTTGTTGCAGGCTAAATTCTAATTCTGTTGATTCGACAGAAATAGATTATAAAGTCAAAACTTTATTGACACACAGCAGGAGGGTGGGGGAGGGTGAAGTGGGTGTGGTGTTATTTATTTTAAACAAAATGACTAATATTCCAGGTCTGGAAGTCAAAAGGTTCTATGCCTTATTTCTCTGTTTGACATCCGTCTGGGAATATTCACTCAGTGTGTTTGTGACTCTACACCGAGGCTGCACCTTCCTTGAAGAAATTGTCTGGTTTTTGAGACATGTTTTTACATTATTCATTTTAACACTTTATCACAATTTATTCTGCAAATTGTTAGAAATATCTGTCTGTTACATTAATTTGCTTGTTTTCCTTAATAAAGAAATGGATATCTGATTATTTGGTGTATAAGGAACATAAGTAATGTACAAAACAGTGTCACTGAGCATGAGAGACCTGCAAAGTTTTCTGCAGAGGGAATTGGGGGCAATTGCAGCCTTGTATTACCAGGATCTTAATTACCAAATAACATTGTTTTTCTTCCTCTCAATGTTTGATGGCTCCTTTCAGTATTAAAGGATGTTGCGGATATGGCTGAAGTAAATACACCTGATAAATTAATAATCTTTTGTGGATACTTAAAAACCCTCTGGCAGGAAAAATGAAGTCCTAAACTGGGTGATGTAATTAGTTTAATGTTTTGCAGTAGGATACAGTGACAAGAGATGAGAAAAAATTTTCTTTTTAATGAGAAGCTTACATTCATTTTGCGCTTCAGTGTCTACAAGAAGTTATGTGGTAATGGTCACCAAAACAAGGACTTTATGCATGGTTTACAAAGACTGCTGTGGCTATGGAAGAGTAAGAGTAACCCACAGAATGAGACTGTCTCCCTATCTACAAGAGGGTTTCCCTTCAGGTAGAAAGATGTACTCAACTTTCATTCCAGTCAGTTCTTCCCTGAATGGTGGATACAGTTAAGTCAACTTTCTCCTTTTCCTAGAGCAGTTCCGTACAGCTCAAGCAAAACTTTTGCTCTCATTTTGTTTGTGAGTTTGTCAACATCACCACATGTCCACATCAAAGGGCCTTTTTAGCACTGTTTTGATGCTTTCCTACAAAAATATGAAAAAAGGGAAGAGAAGACTAAAAGTACACCAGTATCTCTTGTTCTGTGGATTGCATTTAGTACCTATTATATAAAGGACAGCAATGATTCAAAATAATTTCCTTGTCTGTTCTCATTTTAACTGCCTGATGAGATACCCAGATGAAATTGTTACAGTGGCTTTCAAGAGAGATGCTTGAAAGTTGAATACCTTTGTTTTCCAGATCTCACATATCTACAGAATTTCATTGCATTTCTTTGCTTTTGCTACTAAGTTGGATGCTGGGATGCATGTGGCATGTGCTCAACATCTTAGGTCAAGGAGAATATTATCACCTACTGAGCAGGATAAGGATTCAGGAGACCTGAAGTTTCCTTTAGCCTACCAATTGCACACAAGAGTCATTGGACTACATCCGCTGTTCACATCAGTGTCTAAAACTGTGATTGAGGAACTTTCTTCACAATAAATGTTCATTCATCTTCAACTGTAAAGATCACCTTGGCATGGTCAGAACCACATCAATGTAAGTTTGTCTGCTCAGGATTCATCAGATCATGCAGGTGTTCTTTCATCTGCATTTTCTGTGAGTCTTTAATACAATTAATGTTCTCACTTCACATATTATTTCTAGACAGAATAAGGCTCCCTAAAGATGTATTTTTCCTGTTTACTTCTGGATCTCTTCAGAGAAGGGAGAAGAGCAGAAGGAAGGGGTGTGATGTCGTGTAATGTGTCACTCACCTTTACACAACAGTTTAATACTCGTCCAAATGCGGAAACAGTCACTGCTGGAAAAAAAAGAACCTGAGATTTTCCTCTTCTGGTGAGTACAGTAACAACTAATCTGTCCTATTCTTCATTGTTCATCTCATAGTGACTATAGGACCACTTCCTTTTTCTGAGGAACAGCTGGATTGCTAGTTAGGATATTCTCGTGGTAGTTCAGAGCTGTGGATTTAAACTTAGACTGAATTTGGGTCCTCTGATGTCAGGTGAATGGTTATATCAATTTGCTTATGAGTCTATATCATGCTCATTTTTTGTGTTCTTTTTCATAAACGTGCAAATTCTGTACTTTCAATGCCATGGAAACATTCTTTTATTTCTTTTGTCATGCATGGGTAAGACAAATCAGCTGTTTAGTACAGTCCAAGTGGCATGTGCAGGCCTTGATCTGGAGCCCTGATTTGGCTGAAGGAACAAGAATGTTCTTTACCAAAGTGAATTTAGCTGATCCTTCAAAAGACGAAAAAGTATTCTTAATATAAGCTATGTCCCCTAGATTTTCTGTCCCAGTGGGAACCATCCCAGTTTAAACATAAATGCATCAGAAGGAATTACATAAATAAGTAAAAGTTGTGTCTCCTCCTTCTCTCTCCCCTCCCCACAAACAATGACTAGCGAAGACAGTCTCTTAGCCTGAGACTGAATATGCCTTTACGGATGTTCTGTCATTCAGTGCCTTGGGGAGAAGCTTTCTTAAGGAAAAAATGTGGAACAGTTAGACTCTGACATTTTCTGTAACCATTTCTGTTAGTGTGCGCTGCAATTGCTAGCAGTATGTTTTTCTCCCACCCTCCTTACAAGTATATTTTTTCCATGGGATCACAGGTCTGATACACCTTTGATCCAATAGTGAGTACTTTTTTCCCCCAGCACTTTGACAATTATTTCTTTGCTAATTCGTTATTTACTCAGAGGTTTTTAGTTCATGTATAGTGAGGGATTTTATCCAGCTATGTACTAATATTTGTGACTTTCCCTTTTGTGTTAAGCTTGTTGGTTTTGGCAACACCCTAACTTTTGTATCATTGCCCCCTTTGAAATGAATAAATATCCCGCTTTTTTTCACACAGAGCATGCAGATCTGAGTGCTATCTTTTATTCATAGGAGAATTTTATCAGAGCTAGCTGGTTTATTGTCATTCTTTTTTTTCAAATTACATGTATCTCTGCAGCTTGCAAATTTTTGCTAAGTGATGTAATCTATTGCATTTCTTGAATTTCTTTTCCAGTCTCCAGTCTTACCTTGGCTTATGTTTATCACTTCCCTATGATAAAACAGTTTTCTCGTGTCCATGTGCTTTTTTACTTTGATCTTAATTTCCATATGCCTTTCTTCTTCAAATGTTTTTGCATGTGATATAGCATTTTATTTTCTGATCCATGTCTTTGGAGCTGAGTCCACCCTTGTTGAAGCTTCTGGGTTGATTTGGTGACTTTCTGTGCTACTTCTCATTGCCTACAAAGGACTGACTCTGGTTCTTCTGATGGGTTTGATTTGTTCCAAATCTCAGTCATGGTTTGATTTCATAGGACAAATTTGGCTTTGCAACTTTGTATGCGTTAGAAAAGATTGTACTTTTCTATGGTTCAAAAATCGTTTTTGTTTCCTACTAAAAGGTATTCTTAACCAGCTTTATTTCTGTATGGAGCTCAATACTTAAATTTGTATCAAACAGTTTTCTAATTACCTTCATTTATGTAATTAACAGAAAAGTATTTAATGTATTCCAGAGTTGGCAGTTAGAAATAAAGCTGCCTCTAGTCCATCTTCCTCTCTTCCTGACACCCACTGCTTGCAAGTGTACAGTTTTGCTCTAATAAGCCTTATTTATGTAACATAGCAATACTCCAAATTTCCGTGAATTTCAGCTCTGAGGAGGTTTTCACTCGGTTCCTGCTTCTAATCATTACTTTCAGAGTTCATTTATTCAGAGTTTAGAAATCATTCAAAACTTTTGTTCTGGCTATTTGTTTTATTGTCAAATATGAGCTTTTTTATAGACAGCAACCAGTTCCAGTTGGTTTATGTCAAAACCTCTTCAGGCACTTTTAATGGAAGTAAGAGAACTAGAAATCTAGAAATGGCTTCAAAGGTGTGGGGAAATAAAGCTGTTGGTCCAAATAAAAAAAAAAAAAGCAAAACAAAACAGTTGGATTCTGGGGGAAAAAAAAAGAAAGAAAAAAAAGATAGAGATGGATAATTTTGTGGAAAGCTTTGTATCTTATCATGGCTTGAGAACAGAAACCATGAGCAAGTGACACAAAAGATTTATTCCAGTCAGGGACTTTGTGACTTAGCATAGCTTTATAAAGGGAGGACCCTGTTCTCGATGCTTCTTTTCGTCTTGCCATTTCTCATGTGCACAGAAGGTCTACTGGCCAGAAAGCGTGCTGGGGCCTTAGTTATGTTAAAGTGGACTACTGATACTTTGGGGGGAAAAAAAAGGACACTTTTACTGTTTGAGCTAAAAGGGAGGAGGCCCATGTCTACCACCTTACAGAGGCAAAGAGAGACACTATTACTTGTCCCTGATGAGTTGAGAGGCTTGCCTACACCCTGGAAGCCTGAAAGACTTAAATGGGCATTTACTGTACAATACATTATGGTGCAGGGACCTCTTACACAGTGTTGATTGAGCTAGCTTCGTAACGGGATACAGAACAGCTGTCGTGGTACAGTGTTGTGTCAATATTTGTCATAGAGGCACAGTACTTTATTGGATGTATATCCACTGCAGAAGTTGCTGCTTCTTGCTATATACATAGGATTTTATTTTATCTTACTTCTTAGCATGCCACTTTTATTGGACAGAAGTTTAACATTTTTCAATATACCCTGCCTTGAAGGAGGTGATAAGAAAATATTTGCCTGTTGTTGTAGCTTAAAGAGCTGCAGTCTTGTTTGTCTTTTTCATGCTGTGCTTTTCTCTCAAGGAAGTGCTCCTGTAAGTAGACAATTACACACATTTAAGTAGAGAATTACACATTTCTGTGTGTGGTAGTATAGACTGGATAACATATCAGTTAAATAGTGAAGGACTGAACTTGGATCACATATGTTATAGACTCTTCAGTCTTTGATAATGTCTGATCTTTATTGACTGAAAGAAGTGCTGAAGGGTAAATATCTTCCTAAAATCCTTTGTGGTGGATATTGTTACTGAGGAATCTTTCAGCTTCTCTGAAAAGTCACCTTCATTGTTTATAGTTGCCTTTTCTCTTCAGTAGTCTACAAAATCCATCATTGTCACTTGGACGTTTTTCTTCTAATAAGTAATTTCTTATGCATCACTCTCAATGGATTTTTTGTTTGTTAAAGTTTTGTCTAGCCTTCCTGATTCCTGTCATCTGTTTTGCCCTCTACTATTTGTTATGTGACTAATTTGAACTTTTTCTGTCTTCTTAAGCTTTCATGTTAGTCTTGTATACCCCTTTCAGCTCAATGTTTTTACAATACTGCCACTATCTTGTTTTTGTGTTTTTTTTTTTTGTTGCTATTTTGTCTAAGAAGATGCATCTCCACTACGATTTCATGCTGTTATGGGTAAGCAGCTTTGTCCCATTTCAGAGAGTTTCAATCTCCTCATTTTTTCGCTCTAGGATGTTCTTGGTTAGGTTTCTTGTCCAAAGTTTAGGTCAATAGTTCTTGGTTTCAGTATTTCATCTTAAAAGGAAGATTAATTTAAGCAGGTTGTGGTCAGTATTACTCAATGGATGATCTGCAGATACTTACTGGACTTGTTCCTGATGTTTAATAATAACGAGTCCTCTTGTACACTCCAGAACTAGCTATTCTGATCAGATAAATACAGACATAGATTCTGAAAAAAAGTTTTGTTATTTAAGAATTTTCTCTCAAGTCAAACTGGCAGGGACTGTGTCAGCAGAGTAAAAGACTATGCATTTGTGTGGTATGGGACACAGGGATGTACTGAGTGTTTTTAATGTATGGAGAAACTGCTTGTTGCTTAAGTGTAAGCTAGTGTTGGAGAAGATGTGCGGTGGACTCATATGAAGTAAATGTCTAATGCATGGGGAGATCAGATTTTGGGAACTAGACTCAATGACTCATAGTCTATTCCAGCTCTATGGACCTTATCTGAAGGTGCAATTTGACCAGTTCTGAGCTACAGTATAGCGTTTATTTATCACTGCTTTGATCATGCTTACAGCTGTGATCTGCAGGTTTTTCATGATTTGGAGATTGCCAGTGATACCTCTTGTAATTGCAACATTTCTGATACTTCGTGATCTTTTTTATTCAGAAAAGGATCTGATTAGCTATCATCATCATGATATCAATTACATAATAATCATGACACCTCAATGAATAATTCTATTGTCATTCAACCTTCTATATTGGCAGCATAGTATCACTGAAATGTTTCTGATTATCCCTTACATCTCTATATTTGATGGCTATGGAGACTGTAATTTGTGTATTTTACGAGTGAATGTATTTTATCCCTTTTCCTTTCTACACTGTGTGCATTGTTCAGCCAATATCCTTGAGATGGGAATTTATGTTCATAGACTGTAAGCATGAGACATCACAACAATCCGTAATCAGGTCATTAGCATTCTGCTCATGCAAGTCAGTGTAAGTACAATTTTCAGTGGCCTAATGTAACAGGTAATCATAAATTAGTATTTGCTTTAAAACAACACCAGATTACACAGCCTGCATGCTTAAGGAGAATGACTCAGTAAGTAGTGCAGCTCTGTAATGAAGTGGGAGCTCATTAAACGGATGCTATCTACTTCAATGATCTACATAAGCGGCAAACAAACCAAATGGAAATGTTTCAACAGAACACTGCAGTCAACCAGAACAGGTTCAGGTTCATTTACTGTGGCACCATCTACAGGAATTAGTCACAGTAATAATTGAATAGTTGCTTGCTAATTTATCATTTTACATTTGTTATTGCATTTGCATAATGTGTTGATTTTTTATGTCTTTGGTTACATTAAAATGCCCTCATCTGTGTATACAAAACCAGAACACAGTGGGTGATTTTAAGATTCATCAAACTGGCAGTGTTCAATGTTCAGTGCTTGGACTGTGTTTTTTTTAAAATGTCTCTTTTTTTCTGGTTTGCGTGCTACATCTTTGCACATGCAGGCTTGTAATTAGCATTTAGGAAAATGGAAATGTTTATTTCTTTATGAATCATAAGTAGAGGCATGCAGATAGGACCAATGACTGAGCATCCAGTATTTCCAGGAATAATGCGCTAGAAATGGCACAGGATGCTTCTTCAGTGGGCGGAATAGCCAGAAATAACAGTCCTTTAGAATTAGATTCCATGCATAATTTCAAAGGTCAGTTTTATAGTGTATTACCTGAAGGACATTTTGCTGACTTCAGAAGCTTTGCAGCTGCCAGGGAAAAACAGTAGTGTATAACATCGTTGCTCAATTCTCTTTGAGATGAATGAGATGGAAAAAGGCTAATGACTAGAATTTGAAAAATAAAAATAATTTTTTTCATAGTTTCAGCAATCTCTGATATGAATTAATTGCAGGTTTTACACAGTGTGTGTGAACTATAGATGCTAAAATGGAGATAAATGGGTTCTTACTTTTTATATGGTGGTATTTTTTATTAGACTGAATTTACAGTAATGTTGACGCAGTGAGGTATTATTCAGTGATACAACACGAGGCAGAATCCTCTGTTGCTTCAATGAAATTTTTAATATTGTTAGACCCTTTCAAAACTTTATTTAATGTTTTATCTTTTGTTTATATCTCTTCATTTCTAGGTTAACTTTGATAAGATACGTCATGAATTCTGACATGTTTGAGGTTTTGTGTCCTCTGCAAAAGCTCTTACTACTGTGACCACTTGTCAAAAATTGCTGTTTTACAAGTAGCCAAACATAATTCTTGTGACTGTATGCAGACTGTGCCTAGATCAGCTGTAGTAGCTTTCTTTTTCTGTCCAGATGTGTCATATGTGGAGTCCTAATCACCAAGGATGTGTGGATGAGCTCACTGTTGGTGAGGAAAAGAGAAAAATTTATAAACCACTAGTGTTTAGCTTAAAAAAAAATGCTTGGGGGAAAATGTATATTTATCAAACACCGTCCAGCAAAACTGGTTAAACTTCTCTCAGGAAACAAACACATGTACTTGCTATTAAGGTGCAAAGTGTATTGTTAAAATGAAAAGGACTTTCTGTTCAGTGTTCACAGAACATGTTCAGGACACGTTTTCATAGAATCGTAGAATGTGTTGGGTTGGAAGGGACGTTTAAAGGTCATCTAGTCCAACCCCCTGCATTAAGCAGGGACTTTCTCAACTAGATCGGGTGGCTCAGAGCCTCATCAAGCCTGGCCTTGAATGTCTCCAGGGGTGGGGCCTCCACCACCTCTCCGGGCAGCCTGTTCCAGTCTCTGACCACCTTCATTGTAAAGAACTTCTTCCTAAGTTCCTAAGAGGGTACAGAGTGTATCCTCAGCAAATTTGCTGATGATACCAAACTGGGAGGGATGGCTGACACCCCAGAGGGCCGTGCTGCCATCCAGCGTG
This sequence comes from Dromas ardeola, assembly GCA_013398915.1. NCBI lineage: Eukaryota > Metazoa > Chordata > Aves > Charadriiformes > Dromadidae > Dromas > Dromas ardeola. The sequence continues at coordinate 377,277 of VYZM01023767.1, read as the reverse complement.
ACCTGGACAGGCTGGAGAGCTGGGCAGAGAAGAACCT
>VYZM01023767.1:319744-376711 GCA_013398915.1 Dromas ardeola | reverse complement strand
ACAGGCTGCCCAGGGAGGTTGTGGAGTCCCCTTCTCTGGAGACTTTCAAGACCCGTCTGGATGCAGCCCTGAGTAATGTGCTCTTGGCAATCCTGCTTTAGCAGGGGAGTTGGACAAGATGATCTCTAGAGGTCCCTTCCAACTCCGAAGATTCTGTGATTCCGTGATTCCATAATGTCTAATCTAAACCTACCCTGCTCTAGTTTAAAACCATTGCCCCTCATCCTATCGCTACATGCCCTCGCAAACAGCCCCTCCCCTGCTTTCTTGTAGGCCCCCTTCAGGTACTGGAAGGCTGCTATAAGGTCTCCCCAGAGCCTGTTTTCTCCAGGCTGAACAACCCCAGCTCTCTCAGCCTGTCTTCATAGGAGAGGTGCTCTAGCCCTTGGATCATCCTCATGGCCCTGTAATGCAAGTTCATTCTTCTGTAAGTTCATTCACGTGTTTCACGGAAAACATAGACTTACTATGTCTCTACATTTATAGCCAACTTTGCCTCAATATCCTGAAAAGTTAGCAATAATTTGCCTGAGATAAGTAGTTTGAAGTTGCACATTCATGAACACATAGCAAAACAATGCAAACAGCAACCAGTAATAGTTAGCAATATTGTGCAAGTTAGCAAGATTGTGCTAATCTACTGAAAATTTGCATGGATATGTTTTATAAACATAGACTTGTAAATTATCAGGTCTCTGGGATTTTGCCTGGGTTATTCAATAATTGCAGGAAATTTTAGCATTCGTTTTTCCTCCCATCAATTAAAGGAACTAGAATTTTGATTTATAAACATATGCTAACAGGAAAATGTTCGCATTCCATGTATCTGAAGTGTAAGTACCTGGAATATACCAGGAGTATCAAACTTCTGTTAAAGGAGAACCTTTCAGTGAATATGGCTGTCACCAAACTGTGGGAGACAAAGTGAAAAAAAATTTCAATGCCATAACTGTATAAACCTTTCCGGTTTACAGACGATACCATTACAGCAGAAGAAAGCAATAGAGCTGGAAAATCTAACGCAGGGTGGCTTCATACAGCCCCTTCCAGTTTATTAATCTAACTTATTTAAAGTATTTTGAAAATTGGTCATCAAGTTCTCATGCTGTTTGGACTTTTTTCCAGCAACATGCAACTGAACATTAATATACTGTCTACCACCTCCTACAGGGCAGGTGTGAAAGTTTGTGCAGCAGTTCATGTGGGAGGGTGCACAATGAGGACCCTGCAACCTGCTTGTTGGTCCACAACCCAGGGAAGTTCTCCAGGTCTCTGTCAAAGCAGTGCACACTCACCTCAGGGCTAAAACCAGTGCTCCTACAGAGTAAGCCCCTGAGATGTCTGACATTTCTACCCAGATGGAACTGGTAAGGGAGGAGATTATGGTACGGGCCGTAGGTTGCAGTGAGTGCCCAGACCTATCTCCTGGTGAAAACGTAAGTACCTGCATAAGGTGTGTACAGGTTAATGATCTGTTGCGTCAAGTATCTGAGTTGAAAGAAACAGTTAAAAGGCTGCACAGTATTAGAGGAACCGAGACAGAGGTAGATGAGTGGTTCCATGTTCCTGTAGCGGACACCACTAAGAATGAGGCACCTTAGGTGCTGGTGACCCACAAAAGCAGGACTCTGCTTCAGTGTCCACCCTCCAGTGTCACAACCATAAACAGATATGAAGCTTTAACAGCTATAGACACCCATGAGCAAGATCTGCAAGGTAAAACTATACCAGCAGTACACAGTGGATACCATAAAAAGAAATGACATGTGCTCATAGTGGGTGACTCTGTTAAATGGCACTGAGGTGCTCATCTGCCATCCTGGCAGAGAGTCATGAAAGGGATGCTGCCTTCCAGGAGCTAAGATCTGGGACATTGCTGAGGGGGTGCCACAACTTGTCAAGAGCATGGACTACTGTTCACTGTTACTCTTTTATGTGGGCATAAATGACACCTCAAGCCAGAAGATGGGCAGAATTAAGAAAGACTATAAAGGCCTGGGGGTGCAAGTGAAAAAAATTAGTGCCCAAGTTATCTTTGCCTCCATTTTTTCAGTTGGAGAAAAAGGGGCAGCCAGAAATAGACATATAATGCATATCAACTTCTGGCTATGTGGCTGGTGCTGTTGCAAGGGCTTTGGCTTTTATGACAATGGGTCATTCTTTGCTGACTATAACCTGTTAGGGAGGGATGGAACCCACCTGTCTAGAAAAGGCAATGGAATCTTTGGCAACAAGCTGACCAACTTGATGAGGCGGGATTTAAACTGATATACCAGAAGACTGTGTGATATTCCGTGAGACTTGGACAGACAGAGAGCTGGGTGGAGATGAACATAATGAATTTCAACAAAGGCAAATGTAGGGTCCTGCACCTAGGGACATATAACCCCATGCACCAGTAAAGGTTAGAGCTTGACCTGCTGGAAAGCAGCTCTGTGGAGAAAGACCCAGAAGTTGACCATGAGCCAACGATGTGGCCTTGTGGCCAAGAAGGCCAGTGGTATCCTGGCGTGCACTAAAAAGAGGGCGGCCAGCAGGTTCAGGGAGGTTATCCTCCCCCTGTACTCTGCCCTAGTGAGGCCACATCTGGAGTACTGTGTCCAGTTCTGGGACGCCCAGTTCAAGAAAGGCAGGGAGCTACTGGAGAGAGTCCAGCAGAGAGCTACAAAGATGATTAGGGGACTGGAGCATCTCTCTTATGAGGAAAGGCTGAGAGACCTGGGTCTGTTTATCCTGTAGAAGAGAAGACTCAGAAGGGATCTTATCAATGCTTATAAATATCTAAAGGACGGGTGTCAAGAAGGTGAGGCCAGACTCTTTTCAGTGGTGCCCAGCAACAGGACAAGGGGCAAGAGGCACAAACTGGAACACAGGAAATTCCATTTGAACATGAAGAAAAACTTCTTTATTTTGTGGGTGGCAGAGCACTGGAAGAGGCTGCCCAGAGACACTGTGGAGTCTCCTTCTCTGGAGGTATTCAAAACCCGCCTGGACGCGATCCCATGCAACCTGCTCTAGGTGACCCTGCTCTGGCAGGGGGGTTGGACTAGATGGTTTCCAGAGGTCCCTTCCAACCCCTACCATTCTGTGATCCTGTGATCCTATAATGTTACCTCAATTGTGTTTTTGTACTTTCCATAAACATCTGTGGCAGAATGGCCAAACTTAATATCTTGCTGGGGAAACACTGGCTAAAAATATTTACCAGGCTAAATATAGCAGCTTATGAGATATTGCAATGTAGAGATTCCAAACTAGAAGTTTGGATTTTTTTGTCATCCCAAGTGATGAACATACAGAATCAGATCACCTCAAGCCGCTGTTTTTTGATAGGTGTCTTATCTGCAGATGTTTCTGGGTCAAGCTTTGTTGAACATGGGCTATTTGATGTACAGTGCATGTCCTGCTGCAAGTCGACCTTGAAATCTGGGGTTCAAGTTTGCCAGTGAGGATGCAATATGCTCCAGCATTTATGTTTTCGTCCACAGCTTGTGCCTAACTTTAAACAAGAGAAGGGTTTCTGCGGTGTTTCAAAAATATCACAACAGACAGAAAATGTGAACCATTATTAATTACGTTAATATCAGCTTAACTGTCATTGCTAGTGTCACTGAGAGTGAGTCTAATTCTTATGAGACTCTCTTGAATGATTACATGACAGTGGATAAGGTTACAATTTTACAAAAGGTAGAGAATGAGGAGCATCTGCTCTTTGGGAGTAGCTAAGCCTTTTCTTCTGTGATAGCCAGCAAATGCAGAAATTGGGCATACACTGCAGGCTAATGAGGTACATGTCAGGAGGTGAGCAAAAGAAATCACTAAAAAGGGGGTGAGGAGAGGAAGAACCTTCTCCTACTTGTGCTTTTCAGAAAACAGGAGAAAAGTCAAATTTCAACCAAGAAAGAGATGTCAAGAAAGATAAAGAGATGTTGGGGCTTTAGTCTGTAAGCGGTTAGAGAAAAAGGAAATAAATTATTAGATTACAAGGGTGTAACAAGGACAGGTACAGGTTAGATGGCCTGGTAAATGTGCAAATTATACTTGTGACAGTCAAAAGCAAAAGAAAAGAACAAGGCAGCTGGTTTGTTTTTCTTAAAGAGCAGTCTAATGAATAGAAACAGAAAAGGCTGGACAAGTGTAAGGTAAAGCTAATGTGGACAAAGTGCTGGCAACCTGATTTGATCTGAGTTTGAACCACATTTGCAAAGCAGCAGGGATTTATGAATACACCTTTTGGTGCCAAAAGTATGAGTCTCTACATGTCCTCCTTTTCCCGTCTTTGATACTTTTCAATAATTCACGTTGCTGCTACTTACTCCCTGTGAAGTGATTTAAGCCTAGGTCACACAGAAAAATGATTCAGAGGACTTCTCAGAGTGTTTTACCTGTGTTTTTAGTGGCTGAACATAACTCTTACATGATTAAAAGGTTTGTACGGCAAACTGGATTTTTAGAGAAAGGATGTGCTTTTACAGATCTTCGCACCTTTGCTTTCCTACTCTGACTTTAGGTTGTTAGTAGCCAAGCCTATTTGCCATTTCATTTCTTTATTTATCAGCCAAAGACTCCCTAGATTTTTGAAAAACATACTCTCTCCTCCCTTTCCTTACCCTAAAATCACTAGTCCAGGCCTATCTAGCTCAGTTTTTGCATAATAGTTTCCTTTGATAACCAAATGAAAATAAGATTAAAATGGATGTCGTGTTTACTTTTACTCTGCTCCCACTGTACTTGTCTTTGTGCATAGGAAGGTCTGGCTTCCTTTTGAGTTTGGGAGTCACCATGGTAGTTGAGGAGGGACATTTCACAGAGCACCTCCTAATGGCTGCCCCTGTCCAAGTATCATAGACTGAGGAAAACTATTCTAGACAGTTTGCTGGTTTTGACATTATTTCAAATAGGTTTGCTTCAGACTTGAAAAGCGGGGATTTTTGGAAGTTTCTTTAGAGAAGCTGAAAACATGTGAAAATGCCATGTTCCTGAGAAGAAAGGAAGGATAAAAGAACGTGGACAATACCAAGGTTAGAAGACGGAGATAGTATTTAAAATGCAAAAAGGAGTTCACTATTAATCTACAGCATTGTGCATACAACAACCCAGAATAGAAGAAATGTATGATGTAGCTTAATTGACTGCCCCTCTACTGCTTTCTTCCAAAATAAAACCCAAGAACCAAATAGAAATTTTGTTGAAAGAGTCTAGGAAGAAATGGGCCTTTCAGATATTCTGAGACATGCATTTACAAAGTGTCAGTGACAATTTTGAGATAATTGACATAAATACAGAAATAAGCAGAATAAACACATGCTCCAGACCTTGCAGGTAACTTGAAATCCCAGTCATTTTTAGTTCTTGTTCTATTCAATGATGTGTCTTCTCATGGAAGAGAAGACATGGTACACGCAGTACTGCAGAACTCAGAGAAGCTGCTGATTCTCTTTAATATCTTTTCTAGTCAGAGTGTTGTAACTGATCAGTTTTATATGCTCAGAGAAGAATTTTCAAAAATTATATTAGGTACATAGGACATTTTTATATTAGAAGCAGAAGAGTTTATTTTTGGAAGACAGGAGAGGAGCAAGAATAAATTGCCTCAGCTTTGTCCCAGGTACATTAACTTGCTAGGGAGATGAAGAAAATGACAAGAACAAAAACTGGAAGGGCTGTACCTAAGCGTCACAAATTTTGTGGCTGTCAGCCAGAAAAACAGAGTGTCCGTAGCTGTCACAAGAACACAGAGGAACAAAGACTTTTTTGTTGAAGAGAGAAATTATAGGGCTGGGAATAAAGAGTTTAGCAGGGAGCTGAAAATGAAAACTTAGCCCACTCAAACTGGGACGAAGGGGAGTTGAGCATTCAAAGACGACCCATTCAGAGCCAAATGCAATACAACGATCAGTGGAAACCTCAAAGGCTCGGTGTGTCTGGGTTTCCCTAGTGAGTGCCCTCGTCTCATGCTTTGGGACAGATTCAGAGGTAATGTGGAAGTCAGGCAGCAGTAAGTGAGTGGGAGGAATTCAGCGCCCAACTTTGAAGCCTAGAAAGGGCAAGTTAAAGAATGGTATGTCCTTCTATCCATCCCGTCTCTTTAATACGTTTCATTTCTAGGTCCTCCATATATTTGGCAAACTTCACCTCCTTATACATAAAGCATGAAAATTAACTGTTACCTGAAAGGAATATTAGTTATACACCCAATATATAGTTTGGGTGTAAGTCTGGAAGGGTGTACATGGTGAGGCACGGAAAGAAGGAAAAGATGGTTTATGTGAATATTGACTGTACTCTGAATTAATCCTTACAGACTCTTGGTGTTTATGTATGTGTGCATATATATACACCTTTATACATACGTCTGTATCTACATGATGGTGGGAAGTGTATAGGGAAACACTGAAATTTTTTGTCTTGAACATAGCTTCAAGATTAAATAAATAGCTTGTTAGTGATGAACTACTATTGGGGAATCTTATTCTGGAAATCAAACTGTAAATACAGGCTTATGGGTTGAATTTTTAAACTGTGAATTTAAATTTTAATATTAAGATTTAGGAATTAAATTTACACTGTAGTATTTAATGCTTTTTTAATCCATGAGAGCTTATTAATTTAACTCAATGGAAAAAGTTAATAACAAGAACTTTTTTTCTGTCAAATATTTCAAGTCTTATTTTTATTGATTATTAAAACTGCTTTGGACTATTTGCCTGTGATTTAAAAAAAAAAAAAAAAAAGAAAAGAAAAAAAAAAAGACGTTTGAGGGCACTGCTATCTGACCTGGAGTCTCCAGCTAAAAAACAGAGTTGTGATATGAATGAGGGCAAAAAGAACAAAACTGCAAAATTGCCCAGGCTTGAGCAAGTTCCATACACATTGTCAGTGCTATGATAAGACTTTTTTTTTAGCTATGCCTGGTCTCTTTTCCACAGCATCTCCAAAAGTGAATGAAAATTCAAGCATGTGTGGTGCTAATACCAGAATTCGAAATTTCAGTTCAAAGCAATATTGAAATAAATATGTTATCACCACGTTTACTTGATTGCTCGATAGCAAAATGTAAACTAAGGCACAAGTGCCAGGATCTGGATGGTGGATCAAACAAACATACATAAGGACCTACACACATGCATTTCAGTCTGTAGCCAAAGACATATATATAGAGAGAGATATATACACATATATGTATATAGATACACACACATACACAATTAAATAGCACCTGCCATCCCAGATATCTGGGTGCTATAATTGCCCAGCTTCTTTTCCTAGTTCTTATATTTGTAATTGTTCTGTTTATGCAACGTTTATTTTCTTTTTCTGTCATGGTCCCTTGTTTGACTTCTGATGTTTTCCTCAGCTGTCATTTTGGTCAGAAACTTCAACCAATTTGGCTGCAGAATTCTCATTGTCATAAAAATGATAATCAAAATGAATATCAAATTTTATTTCAGGTAAGCAGAGAAGGGGAACAAATACATCACTGATCTTCACCCAGACATTTTTAAGTAGTTCTGCCAAAAATGGTGTAAACCCATTTTCACTCTCCATGGCACTCAAATAAGACTGCCAGAAAATAAATTAATTTATTGTTTCAGTCGAGAAAGAAATACTTAATGTAAAAAAATGTGATGTAGGACATCATCAGTCTAGTTGCAAAACTAGGTCATCAAAAATTACCAATTTGACTTTAAATCTCAAGAAATGATTGGTTTATGTAACTATACATTTTTGATGGGGCTGATGTAGGTCAATGTCAGAAGTGTATTTTTCATGCAGACAAATATATTTCAGAAACAGTGGAGCCGCTTTATTACTGAAGTAAGACCAGGACTTTTTTGTATCTCAGGTTTAGGCATGTAATAGGATCCTCCTATGCTGCCAACTCTTCTAATTTTAAAATTGAGCAAAAGTCTTCGCCAGTCAGCCTACAGGTTTGGAGTCCACTTTTACTAAACCTGAACAGCAGTAGCAGCTCCATATGCTTTGCTTTGGTTCATTTATCCGTAAGTGCTTGAAGCGCTGTCATTTGTAGGACCCTTGCACTATTTTATAGAAAGATGATTTGGTGTGTCAAGCATGTCATCATTAGAAATATTTGTCATTTTAGTGCCACATATATAGATTTTGTATTGAAAAAGATGGAAAGTCTGAAAGGCAAAACACACAAGAAAGTAGTGATATTCTGGGTGATTGAATGAGTGTTCAGAAAAAGCCTCAGTGAAAGGAAAGCAGAAGGAAAATGCAATTGGACAGTGTAAATGTTATATTCTTTGGAAGATTTTGTATTTATTTTAAGCTCAAAGTGGTAAGCAAATGGTCTGCATTGGAGCTGGTTTTTGAGCCACCACTGATTAGGACTGAGTTACCTGCTAACACAGCTAACATAGCTAACAAATGCACCTTCTTTTACTTCTGAAGTCCCTGCATTAACACCTCCCATAATATCCATCCAGTTTTTTAGGAATGACTTCTTAATAGACTTTCTTTTTGTAAGAGAGTGGGGACACATGGGTAAGGTCCCTGTATATTCTCGAATTCTTCTCCCTCAATTATTTTGGACTTGTATTGGTTTGTGTCAGAACAGAACAGTCAATTTTCTGCTTTTTAATCATTCTAATAAATTGTGGAGAGACAGAGAGAGATTTCTCAAGTGTTCCTCTGGATGTCCTTATCACTGCAAAAGAATTATTCATTACTTGAATCTGAGGTATCTTCTCATTTAGAAGTAAATGAGAAATACTTTTTGGATCTATGACCATGAATTCTAAAGTCTGATAAGTAAAGAAACATTGTCCAGTAACTTTTCTCAACAGCAATAAAAATGTTTCTGCCATTCAGGCAGTAAAGGTATTCAGGCATTCAGGCATTAAGAAGCAAGGGTCAGATTTCTATACTAGTAATATGGATGTGCTTCACTGTAAGAACCATAGAAAACATTTCCACAGCAAATCTGCATTTCAGCCTTTCAGCAATGGTATCCAATGACATTTATAGCATACCTATTTTTCAGCAATTAGACAAAAGTTTTTCTGGGCAATCAAAAATGGATTAAGCATGTTTACTGGAAGATATTTTCCTTTGTAAGCCTGGTCTGTGATTAAATTTGAAAAAAAAAAAAAGAACAAACAAATGAAAACCCAACACATTCCAGTTGTAACTCTTGCCACATTTTGTCTTCTGTACTTTCTATATGTAAAATGTTGTTACAATGTAAATCATGTTATGATATTTTTATGCATCTACAAATTAGCCTTTTATTTCACTCTGATACTATAGCAAACCCCATCTAAAGTTAAATTCAAAAGATATAATTATTGTGTACGCCTTCTGGCACTCAATCTCAAATAAATGTAAGAGTGTGCCGTGTAGGCAAAAGGCTATAAATAGGCAGAATTCTTTTTTGCAGCTCTCTGAAGTTTGCATGTAAGACCATGGAACTGGCCTCTACAAACTGAAGAGGTAATAAAACTTCGCAGAAGAAAACTGAGCTATTCTCTTGCAACTATTTCAAGCTCTAACAAAAATCAAACTGGTAGGGAGCAGATAGAAGAATATTCGAAGAGGATTCCCCAGTGGAGGACATGAAAATGTTTCATTCTCTTTTGGTTGCTCTATACCAAACTAGAATTTAATAGGTATATTACTTGCTATTTGCCTTGGTATAATGATATCACAGAAAAAGGAAAAAAAGCAGATAAAATACTTTCTTCTCAGAAAAATGTATTCATTTTTATGTATGTTAGATGGAAATGAAGTGCTTTTAAATCCCAGTGGGACTGAAAAGGTGACATCTCACAAAATTTCAGCTTGTGTGTCTGAGAGGATCTTCTGCTGTGTCTCATGGCCTGAGTCTCTATCTTCACAATAACCAGCTGCACTGTTTTAAGCTGAAGACAATAGGTGACAAAGTTTCAGGAGGAAGAAAAGCAAATTAAGATTCAGATGAAATACAGAAAGAAAAGGTTTAAAAGTATATCTCAAAAGATCAACCTTCTTGCCCAAGCTAAAGCTGTGTTTCCAGTCTGTAAAGCAGCGTAACAGCAAATACCCGACAAGATCCAAAACTGCATTATTCTGACTTTTTTTCTAGCTGCAGACCACCTGAATTATATCAAGGCAACAATGAATACTGTATGTCATTCATGGTTTAGTCTTTGCTTGTTTTTAATTAAAAAGTTTATTTCATTTATTTACTTGTTATATTGATGATAATGCAGTAATTCATTGTGATGTTTTCTAAAACATAGTACTATCCAAGAATAGTTAGCAACTGGTAGTCTCAAAGGGTTCTGACTTTTTTTTTCTTTTTTTCCTGAGATTTTCTGCATCAGAGCGTAATTCCAAGTGCTCTGGTATCTTCAACTTTCCAAACATTTGTTTTCTATTACTATTCTGTGTGGCAAGAGAAAAGGGGAGGGAGAGGGAACACAAACTCTAACAGATACTTATTTGCATTAGGGTAAACATAATCAGAAGTGAATTTAATTTGAAGGAACAGAGGAGTGTAATAATATGCTCTTGCAAAAAAATGGAACTAGTTTTCAGCCAGTCTTTTGCCTCTGCTAAATCCGCATACATTTACAGTGCTCCATGCATACATAATTTCACCCTTGTGGACTAAAGTAATGAATGTGTTGACAAATATTCTAACAGATACACAGCCCTTCTTACATGAAATCTTTTCCTTCTGAAAGGATACTTGGTTGGACACTGTCTTACTGTGCACTTTTTTGGTTTTAGAGCACATGCCAGCCATCCAATAATTTGACTTTTCCCTGTTTGCATTTGGGCTGTGTGGTTCCATGTCTTAAGAGTAGTGTGAGTGCCAAGCATTGCCTTTGGGTTACCGTGAAGCGTTATGTGAATGGTTGTGTTGTATACCACAGCTCTTATTAACTCTGGTGCCATTGCTAATGTTTTAATGTATGCGTATATGTACCCTGAGGGAGTAGTTTGTGTGTTTTACTAGCGTGATACACAAAAATACTCCCTTCCTTTTGCCTCTATTATAAATTAATACATGCCATCAGGGGACCTCTTATGATGTAAAATTGTCATCTTGTGAACAGTATGGATGAGATCCCACAAAAGTGCAGCTGAGCAGCTACCCATCCTATGAACCAAACTAAACTCTCTCCCTCCTAGCCCCTGGTGGCTCACATTAAATTGTTATGAATAATTCACATTCCTTCATCATGGTTATTATTCCTTCCCTCATCTTTTGTTTGCCAGTTTTGAGAGGCACACCCTCCGCCGTGGTAGAGCTCTCTCAGACAAAACCTCGTGTCCTGGTCCCTGGCACCGGGCGATGCCTGTGTGTCCCCATGCCCGGGTGGTATGTCACACCTGCACAGGGTTCATAAACCTGCTCGCATGTGGCTTCCGAATTAGCGTTTTAATTGAGAAGCTAATGGGTTAATCAGGATCCCGCCTGATCAGAGCCTGTGTTGCAGAGTGGATCAGTTGCCTGGCAACGACACCTGCCAAAAGGAGGAGATTTTGTGCTCCTGCCGATGTGCAGTGCAGGCTCTTATCTTGTGAGCGTTCGGGAAGGGAGCTGCTCGTTTGCTGAGCCTCTGGGTCTTTTTTCACCGGGCTGAAAGTACTGCAGGGCAAACATCAAAGGGTTTCCAAGTCTGACTCTGTAATTGTAAGGGTTCCAAAGTTCAGATGCTTATTTGAACTTTTTGAAGTCTCACTTTTGCCTTGTAACCCAAACAGGTCATTCCCCACCCTCCCTCTGTTCTCCTGACCCGCATTCATGTCCCTTCCTAAACCCAAACTACTTCCATTGACTAATATTTTTTTTCTCAGCATGTCTCTCCTTATCCAGTCTCTTCTAAACAGCTGACGAAAGCCCCCTTGATTTTGGCAACACTCGGCCAGGAAAGATTTGGCTCTCTGTCAGTCAGTCTGTGTTGCTCTGCTGGTATCTCAGTTCAGGGTTTGCTTTACCTTATGCATCCCAGGATGCATTACTGTCCCAGAGAAACAGCAGAGCACAAAGCCGAGGACACCTGACCTAACACAGGCTACCTGTCGGGTTTGGGGTGTCTTTTTGAGAACTAAAGGGAAAGTCTGCTGTGGTTGTTTTGGAAGCTTAGCTGTTTCTCCAAAGGCCTCACAAATCTGTGGGGTTTTGGAAGTATCTAAGTTCTAGCCTAAAGCCAAGGCTGGCTCTCTTTGAACGCTGGCAGAAATCTCATTAAGAAATCAACAAAACTCTGTCTCTCTAGTTTGAGGCAACTCAGAGTTGCATAAATATGATCTTTGGCATGTTAATAGGTTTTCTCACAAATACAGTGTGTTGAGTATTTTCTGTTTATGCAAGCTATGCACTTTCGTTAAAAAGCCCTTCCTATGGTACAATATGTTACTTTGCCAGTTTGCTTAAAAAAATCATTGTAGCTTTGATGGTATTTCTGTGGTGCTACCTGCATGCTATACTACATGAACAAGATTTGCAAAACCTAAACATTTCTAAATATATGCTTGTATGTGTGTAGTTCCAGAAATATTTTTTAAATCTCCCTTCCATGACTTTTCCCTGCATTCTGTAGCTTTTACAGTTGTGTTAACGGCTTGCTCTGAATAGGAGTTCTGTAGCTAGACAGACCTTTTTTTTCTCCATTTACTAGGCAAGAGAACGACAGGACACTCTGTCATTTATATACTCATCTCTTCATGTACTATGTCATCTGGGACTATTGTATTGTGAGTTACTTATTTTTAACAGTAAAACTACTGTGACACACAAAGCTTTTCAGTAAGTCGTATGGGAAGAAACTTTTTCTGGACAAGGACAATGGACATGCAAGCAGGTGAGCCAAATGTCAGGACTCGGATTTTGCAGGTGTTGAAACAGGCTCTCATTTGTTGCATCTTAATGAAATACAATATCCAATACCTGGTAGGACAGCAAAATTACGCTATTGTACCGCATTTTATTTCTAAGTCCAGTGTAGGCTGTACTGTAATATCTTGCCTCTGATTCTGGTAAGATGAGTCCCACAGATCCATTCTCTACTTTGTCGCATCTTGAGGCAGTTTGCTGTAGAGAGATTAAATTGTCCTTTTGCGTGGGAACTGAGATTTCTTTGACAAGCTCTGTGCCTGTCATCCTGAGACCATGTAACTAGTCTGGTTTTTATCTTTTGGGAAGACTGTGCTGAGATGGACAAGGAACTAGTCAGATTAGTTAATGTGGATTGTAAAAGGGGAAAACAGATTAGGATCAGGGACTCCATAAGGAAGGAGTTTACGGCAGAGGATATCAGAAGGTAGATCACACATAGAAATAATTATGTCTCATTTTATTTGGAACAGAGCAATAGTAGAGGACAAAAACACATCCCCTGCAAAATGTTGAAAAGGCTGCCTTCCTTTTAAAGGAGCTTGCTCATCTTTTAAGTGATCAAGGCATGAGGGACTTGGTTTGCTGTCAGGATAAAACTGTTACTGTGTATCAGAAAGCATTTGAATGAAATTTTTTATTTGTTAATTAAATTCCTGATGCGGCCAGTAAATGCATTTTAAAAACAGTACTACAGGGTGTAATAATTTTCTAACCAGACAATAAGGCTGAGGAAAGCTGAAGTTCACTCTTTGAATTTAATAGGCATCATGCTTACTACAGCAGTATTTTCTTATAATTTCTCACCAAAGTGTAGTTTACAAGTGTCTGTACTAGTTGACTTTAACCACTGTATGAAGTACTGGGAGAACTTTCCATGGGACAAGGTTTGCCAGGGGATTGTTGAAGCAGTTGTACTCATGCAGTCAGAAACCTGGAGCGGTGGGACTCTAGCAGCTGCATGGGCAGCCCAGTGATGGAAATACATCTTTCCTCTGTTGAGACGCTGGTCACCTTGCATATCAGCTTTGTATTACAGTAAAAATCAGAAGATTGCACAACACATCTCATAATTAAAATATCTCTTTATCTGTATGCTATAGAAAAGTTTTTACATGTGCGTATAAATACACAAATATGAAAGTATGCATATATCTATAGGCATATACGATTGATATGCACACCTTTTTTTTTTTTTTTTTTTAATTAAACAACATAGTGTAACATCATGCCAGACTACTCCAATGCTCAGGTCCATGCTCAGGTCCTAGAAAATGATGTTTTTTCAAAGAATGGACCATAGTAAAAGCAAGACAGAACCACAGAACACTTCAGATTGGAAGGGACCTCTGGAGGTCATGTAGTCCAGTCCCCAGGCTCAAGTGGGTCACCTGGAGCTGGTTTCCTACAACCACGCCCAGACAGCTTTTGAATATCTCCAAGGATGGAGACTCCACCACCTCTCTGGGCAACCTGTGCCAGTGCTTGGTCAGCCTCACATTGAAAAAGTGTTTCTTGATGTTCAGAGGGAAGGATCACCTCCCTTGACCTGCCGGTGATGCTTTGTGTAATGTAGCCCAGGATACTATTTGCCTTTTTGCTGCAAGGGCACATTGCTGACACATGCTGCCTCCACCAGGACCCCTAGGTCCTCTTCTGCAAAGCTGCTTTCCAGCATTGTTTCATATCACCTGCTCCTTAGACACTCTCTTAGAAGTGGCAGGGTATGGTGTTTTGGCTAGACTGGGGTATTGAACTTGCACTGTAGTCCCTTCTTACCTATTTGCCTTCTGAACAGGTAGTGGAGAGGAGAATGGTTTTAGCTTGACAGCTTTGGGCCCTATATTGTAATCTTGTAGTTAGATGTCTAATTAGATTGCTTAAACATACAGATTCTGTGGGCTGTCATATGAAAATAGACTCCGTTACACATTTTTATGCTTCTGGATTTTAAGAGGAAAGGGTCTGATGTGCCTGCTGCTGCTCCATTGCTCAGTATGGATGATGAAGTAGTGGAAAAAAAATGTTTCATGTATTCTTACGGTGGGAATCCTCTTTCTCTCTCTGGACATGCACCATCTTATTGGATGTAGCAAACTCATGGTAACCTGAATCCTGACTCTTTTTCATGAAGAAGTCCTAACACAAAATTTAGGATGTGGTCCTCTAAACCACAGTTCTTCCGTAAGGGTTGTACCTGATGGCAACCACACTGCCCTGACAGATGATAGAGTTTGGTAAAGTTATTAGGGATTGTGAAGCTTGGTTTTACCTACAGCACTGTAGAACGGCTTATGCGTGGAGTAGAATTGTTGTGCTCCAGGGTAATAAAAGTGTGAGCATTGGTAATAGCTTGAGTATGTTATTTGCAACATAATAGTTTTATGTCATCGTTAACTTAAAATGGTTTGGACCTGAATTCTTAGCACTCTTATTCAACATTTATATAATGTATACTAATGCTCTCTAATTCTCTTCGTATAATCCGAGGTTGAGGAAACAAATTCCACAAGAGAACTAGAGGGTATTTAGCAGCCAGTCAGAAACCTGACCTGAATATTATTTGCATTTAAATATTGTAAAGCATACACAATCGGAGTCCAGGAGAATTCTTGAATTAGAGAATTTAAACTCCGTAGGCTTTTAGGCTCATTTCTGCTAACCGTGAAAGATGGTGCCAGGAACCTTATCAATGGGCATAGCTGTATGCCTTCATTTGTCTTCACTTTTAACACTTGGAAACACATGTTGGAACAATGTGTCATTTAGAGCTGGGTGAAACACTCTGTGCTCACTCTCCCGGGAGCCAGACGTAGAAACAGAAACCTGCTTTGTGCCCGATTTTGGACAGGGATTTCAACAGAGACCTCCCACTTTCGATGAACTGAGATGAACTCCCCAGCAGTCTCTGGGCTTGGAGAGGTGGGGCTCTTTCAATCCTTTTTTTGGGGTCTGTGTCACTTCGCATAGAAACTACAGAGTCACTGAATGACTCTGCAAAGTGACTCCCTAGCATGTCTCTAAACTGCTGATTAGGACACTCACCTTCAGTTGCTAGGGTAATTTTTTGTGCCAGAGGGAAAGTGTTGACCCAGGCATCTTTCATTTGATGGAGAAGGGGTGGGGACCTGCGGCTCCCATAGCCTGGCTTGGCAGGCAGAGCTTTACAGAGGGAATTATGGAGGGGAAAGATGTGCAAGTGATGCCCCACAAAAGACCCATATGTTTTGGTGCAGTGTGCTGTAGCTGGAGGTAGCAGCATCCTCTGTGCTGTTGCTGTGCTTGCAGTGCAGCTGTGCCACTGCCTCTTCTTCGGGTGACTCCAGCTTTCCTCTCTGCTGCCCAAGGTGAAATGTTTCAGTTGGAGTCCAGCAGGACATTCCAGGCTGGATCAAATACTTCCTGTCTCTGCTTGCTTTCACTGACGCAAGAAAAAGGAGAAAATTTAAATTCAGCCTGGATCGAACCTTTTTTTTTTTTTCTTCTTCTTTCACTTTGTCTGTTCAGCTGAGAAATCAATTATTTGCACAGCCTCACTATCAGGAGAGAGATCTTCTATTACCATTTCCTATACTGAAGAGCTTATTATGACTACATAGGGGTTATTGTATTCAAAAGCAAAGGGATTACAAATATCTCAATGTCTTCTATAGCTGCAAGTAATTATTTTTGCTTCCAGCTATGTTACAACCATTAAAGTTCATGTTTAGGTTACAACATTCCTTGTGTGAATGTTTGCTTTTAATTAATAGAAGGATGTGCTGGGCTTTGTCCTTCCACAGCGTAGACCCTAAACGTAGCAGAAATAGCTTACAGTAATGGAAGAGCTCTGAAAACTCTTTCCTGTGAGAAATATGGCCGGAATTCCTTGACTTCCATGCCACTGGCCACAGATACGAATGCTTGGGGTTTTTTGTCCTGCGAGCTGTGTTAGGTAACTTTGTTTTACTCCACATGAAACACAGCCCCTGACTTTTGTCAGCTCTCTGTATTTTTTCCAAGCCGGCAAAGAAATAACTGCTAACAAGCAAGCAGCAGCATAGTTAAAATTCAGCGTAGATGATAGCTGGAAACACGCTGAGGGTAAAAGGGCTGCAGCCACTTCAGCTTGCTGTTCCCTAACAAACTACAGAGCTTCTAACAGGACCAAACATCCTGGCTTTTCTCCCCCACTGTGGAAATGCTCTCCCCCTCCCTCCCCTCCCTTTCTGTAGGGATGAGAAAAACTCGGTGCAATCTAAACATTTGTTGATATCATCTGTCAGAAATAATCCCTAAAAAAATATTAAGGGAGAGGGAAGAACAGCAAACCTCAAACCAGTGTTTAGGCCATAAAGGCCAAAGGCATTTGTGTTTGTTTCAAGATAGTTGAGACCAGAGTGGAGGTCTGGTATTTTGCTGGTGACCGCTGAAGAAGAGGGATTTGGCTGCTGGCAGAACATAAAGCAAAGCTGACAACAAAGCTTTCCTTTCATGCTATCCAAATGAACACATTTCTAATCTGAAATTCAAATACTTGACAACAGAGAGCCTGTGAGCTGGGCTTTGAACAGGAAATTGCTTCATGGTTTTAGCATAATGAATTAGGCAGTTAGAGTAAATCCATTTAGAAGGCATAGAATGCTTTCACATGCCTTGTAAAAGCTAAAAAACCCTACTAATTTCCTAAATTTCTCATGACTTGCAAAAATGTATAAATGTTCTGTGCAAATGTGGTTGTGCATGTTATGTTTGGCTTACTGCAGCTATGTAGTTTGACTCTTCTATTTTACAACACACTGATTATTTAGATAAGATTGTACCTTAATTAAATGCCACAAATAACAGCTCGGTCATTGTTTGAAAACCGGTGCTCTCACCAATAACGAGAGTGCATTAATTAGTCCTGACACTCTGTTCTGGTCAATTACTATTACACATTCTGGAGATGCAGCATTAGGCTGAGAAAACAGCCAGGGTGGAGTCACACCAAGAAAATCAATAGAAGGATTCTCTGAACTGTTAGCTGTGTACTGACAAGCGGCAGCTTCACTCTCGTGTTTTGGACAACACTAGACCCATTCTACGTGGCAGCCTTCATAACCCTTCAAGGGGACCAAACAGAGGCAGTGTCACAGGTAGCATAAGGAGAGATGCTGTAACAGGACGCAGAGTGAGGAGCTGTTGTTTCTTTTGTACATATGCCTGACCTTGGAAATCATTTGTCAGGCCTCCTGAGAATGTGATGTTCCTTTCTTCTTTGCTTTGCTTAAACAAACAATTGCAAATAGTACCACTTGGAAAGCCAGGGTTAAATGCATTCCAGTCATGTTTGTGAAAAGGAGCTTTTTTTTCCTTTCTTTTTTTTTTTTTTTTTTTTTTTTGTTGTTGTTGTTGTGATAACCCTCAGCATTTTATTAATATTTTTGAGAAAATGTTCAAGTTCTTGTTTGCTGCAATGGCTAAGCCTGAGAAGACACACTGAATATATAGGCAACTGCATAATGGCTTTTCAACAAATGCATACAAACAGATAATAAGGCATGACATTCTTGTATTCAGAACCTTACTAGATATCACAGCAAACCCACTTTTTTCCCATGGAAAAAAACTGAGTAAATAAATGGATTTTATTTTAACACATTGTTTTTAACTTTCCCATCAGAGATACCACAGTACAATGAAATAGTTCTTTGAGTTGAGTTCTTTGAGATAAAAGAATTATGATGGATTATTTTACAAAGAGTTTTTTAATCATTAATGAGTGTCAAGCACCTAATTAATGTTTACAGTTAGGAATGTAAAGGAAATCTGTCCTCACTTTCTCACAGCTGCTAAAATATGAATAGGCCTTTTTAGGTCCTTGGAGATGCATACTGAATATATGTATACAAGCATCTGAACGTATGCATGATGAATTAAACTGAGAAACACTGACATTTAAATGCATTAAAACTATACTGAGTTGGAATAATAATTATCACCAGCAGCACAATATAAATATTTAAAGCTACTGTACCTATGCAGTAGTCACAGAGGCACCAGGCTGAATCTATCAAAAATCAATTCCGAATGGCACCTCTAGCAAAATAATGG
The DNA here is from genome assembly GCA_013398915.1 of Dromas ardeola. Classification (NCBI taxonomy): domain Eukaryota; kingdom Metazoa; phylum Chordata; class Aves; order Charadriiformes; family Dromadidae; genus Dromas; species Dromas ardeola. The sequence goes on along the minus strand of VYZM01023767.1, from coordinate 357,783 downwards.
GATATGGAAAGAAGGCATCTTCAAATCATTAATATGGAAGAAAATTTAAGCCTGTGTTATAGCTTGTTCCTAGGTACCAACACAAAAAATAGGTTTCCATATCAAGCCTTTCCGTATACAAGGATGGCATAAATATCAAGCAATGCAGCTAAGACCTGCCCAGCTGCAAGATATTCTACTGCTTGAATTACTCCACAATATCAGAAAGAGATATTCAGATTTTTCCATTTAAGAATTAGCTGAGAAGAAAATATTTTTTTTATTTTTAACTTGTCCAAGAGCATGTTTTTTCACAGAGTATTGAATGTTCTGTAGGAAACAAAAGCAATACTCTGGGAAAGAATTAAAGATGGAGATAGATAGATAGATAGATAGATAGATAGATAGATAGATAGATATTTATAAACTCTTAAATTAGTGCAACATGTCCAAACTAGTTACTGGTGAACTATAAAGATAATTATGTTGTGCCTGGGAAAAAAAAAAAAATTTCATTGATTTTCACCAAGTGCCATTCTTTGTGATTCTACGCTCATGACAAAATCTCACTGAAATTTGTGAAATTATTTGATCAGCAAGGAGAATTCTGCCTGCATGTGGACTTTGGGGTTGAGTCCGGACTCTTATGCCCTGATAAAATCTAAAGTTCTTTCAGGAGTGAGGGAGTTGTTTAAAGGCGAGGTATAAGGTGATAAAATACTAAAAGCTTAGGCTAAAAGAAGGACATCATGTTATTGGATAAGATAAATGTATTCTACTTAGAAATAACTCCGGATGAAAACTGATGTCTAAGTACTATTTCAGCAAGAAATAACAGTATGAACCAGCCACACCTACTGATTGCTATCAAAAAATAATCAACTAATTTCTGACATCTTAACTCTAGATTCTTGGTCAGCTTTTAATCAGCTTACTCTACCAAAACAATGGTTATTTTCCTTTGTTTCCTGCTTGCACAGCGTGAAAAAGTGAAGAAGGGAAATAGATTAGAGTCTTTCCCTTCCATCTGAGAGAAATAATTCTCTTTTCTGCTCTAATTTATAAATTGTTTGTAGTAAAATTGCTGCGTGAAACACTGTCAGTAACACTATCTAAATTGCATGACTACTCTTATACTGCCGAAAAAAATAGTATCATATTTTGGAGACGCCTAAGAAGCGCAAGGTTTGTACGTGGTATAACCCTGTAGCTCTTCTCACTGGAAGATCTGGGTTGCACTGTTTAGAAGTACAGCATAAAATTTGAAGTCCAGCAAAAGCTTTGAGCCAAATTTCTGTCAGCTTGATCTTCCTCCTCTCTCTGAAGCAGAAGTTACACCCCTTCTCTCCTGGTAATGACACTGGATAATGTTGGGAAGGGGAGAAGCTGTTTAAATTATGACAGATGTTCAGGTTAACTGAAGGTTATCAGTGATGACCAGGAATTCGCAGGGTTTGTACTGCAGTCTACAGCAAAATGTGGATCCTGCATCCAGCGTATTTCGCTTCTTGCATTAAGGTTTATGAGAGACTGTGATGCTGCAGCCCTTTCATACAGCATCTGCACTGGGAGAAACCTCTCTCAGCCCAATGTGGTACCTTAGGCCCCATTCACAATGAAGTGGTGTGTTTATTCAGGAAAAGACAAGACACTGCCTTTCACAAATATGAGATTCAAGTTTTGATCTCAAGTCACCCATCTCATTTCACAGGTGAGACAGAATTGCACCATATTCTTTCATAAATGTGAAACATGCAAAAATTTTCATTACTAAATTTTCCCTGCTAAATTTTGTCTATGAAGAAATGTCTCCAAACCAAAGAAACAGGTGTGTATTCCATAAGTTGACTACAGCGGCTTTTAATGTTGCAATGTGAAGACTTTCTGCAGAAATATGTGCGAGAATAAATCTTGGATAAAAGTTTAAAAATATCATAAAGTGATTTAGCACACACAATGTATTAAAAGTAAATCCTCAGAAACTGTGTCTCAAACAGGAAATAAAAAATTTATCTGTCTTATCAAAGATTCAAAATAGAAGGTGAATTTATGTTGTGGTGACCTGTTTTCTTTTCCTTGGCCCTATCTGTATCAGAAAATATTTTATCTCATTTCTTCTCCTGATCCCCACAAATGCAGGCAGCTGTTAACCTTAAGTTTAAATTCTCTTACGTTGCATTTAGGTTTCAGAATTATTATGCGGGAAAGGAAGCTCCTTAAAGGCAATCTATCCTGTGAGTGAAATATGAGCAGAGTTGAAATGCACTTTGATTACACCAAGGTACAGAAGTGGGTTGAAATGAGATTCAATAAAACAACTTTTTCAGCAAATTCAGCACAGTGATGAACCGGTGCTTTCCCAAACTGATTAATTTGTTGAAGGGAACACTCTTACTGTCTGCTAATTGTCAGATATGTCTAATTGCTTGGAAATCAAACACTTTCTGTAGCAGAGAAAGATTCAGGAAATGCTATTAGATAATTAAAGCATAAAGGTTATGCACAAATGTCAAATCAATAAGGACAGTAAACATGGTTTATCAACCACGCCAAGTACATTTTTTCAATTGCAAAATGTAAATAGGTTTAGAATAGAGCAGTCTGGTAGGATGATGGATAGGTTACCCGTAACAGTTTAATTAACTCCAGTTTCCTACATGTTAAAGGTTTCTTCAGTCCACTGGCTTATGTAACAAACCCTCTTAGGATTTCATTAGCTGTTACTCAATATGAAGCACAGGATGCTGTCTTAAGGGGTTACATTTTGCCCTGCCCTCTGCTGAGTTAAAAGTCTTATCAAAATACCATCTCTGTTTTCTCTACAAATATCCAAGTATTTTAAAGTATCAGCCTAGGATGTCGATTTGGTATTTTGCTTTTTATTGTCAAGAAATAAACGGCAACAACCTCTAACGATGAAATACAAATGCTTCCTTAAGTGCACGTAATTGATTTTATACTAAGAGACTATTGTGTTGGCTCAATGAGTGTTTGATGTAAATTTTCGCCCTAAAATCTGGGCTTAAATTGAATTCAGTTCTTACAATTTACTTTTTTTTTTTCAGAGATTTGGATACTTTATGGTTGATAGCAGGAAGAAAAATTGCTTTTTTCTTTTTTTGACTCAAAAGAAGTGATTAAAAGAGAATCCATACTTGGATTTGCAATAAAATTAAGCTTTTTTTTTTTTTTTTTTTTTTTTATTATAACACATAGGGTATTTTTCCTTATACCTTTTTGTCTGATAGAGGATACCCACATGTTCTATTTTAAAGAATAAATTCTTCCATTCTGAAAAAAAGAATTCTGAAGCTGGGGTAGTCTTTCCTAGTTATGTCTACCAAGGATGTTTTTTTATCCCTATAGAAAGAAAAACATAAATCAGCTTGTATTCTATTTGGCTTCGGGCAATTAAATTTATCATTAGCAAATAAAAGGGTTATTTAACCTTTAACCCTAACAGAATAGCTTTATTTTAAGTTTAGAGCAGAGAAAACCTTTTTATTTAAAACAAAATGTGATCTAGTTTTTCATGCTGCCCCTTTAGAGCTATAACGCAGAAAAACATCACATGCAATCTCGGTTAATAAAGATCTGTTTGCTCACAGAAGCAGGCCTTAATAATGCTCATTAACACCATTTTCTAATGCTCCTATGGGAAACGTTATCAAGCTGTCTGTTAAGGACTTATTTCATTTAAATTAGCAACTGCTGACCTACCTTGTACATAGGATACTATGAGCAAGTATATTTTGATTCTGTAATGACATTTTGGTTCGAGATGCATATATGACAACTATATTTCATATGCCTTGGAAATGACTTTCAAAAACATCCACTATCAGTGCATTTTAAAACTACTCTTTTAAGATGCTTCTTAGTGTCTCCAGGCCGAGTCAGACATGCATGACTTTCCTTATAAACAATGATTTAGAGGAAGAAATTCAACACTCGAGATTTGCTGCTTCCATTTCTCAATAATTTTGTGCTTTCCTTGCCCTCTGCTGTGTTATCAGTCATCCGTGTCCCAGGGGAAATACTACAGGCTTGAGGTTAAATTAAGGTTCTATCTCCAGTGATTGTCTTCAGCAAACCCTGTACGTTCCCAAACAAACTTTACCTGCATTGAGTGCAGCCTTAAATGCCAAGGGACAACAGGGACAGCTTTCTTCCTTGTTGACAGGAGCTCTAAGATTAATATAGGATAGTGTTTGAAAGGGAGAAAAAGTAACGGACCTTAAAAATAAATTTTACATATATTAGCCTATTAATCAGAACTGTGCTCTGAGGTAGAGATTAGTTTGGGAAAAAACATTACGAGCCCATATCTGTTACCTGAGAGAAAAATAATGGTGGATTCAGAAAGAAGTGTTGTTACTACATCTCTCTTATTTAGTTTTGCTAATTAAAAAATCAAACCTTTTTTTGTGCCACATGTGGGTACTCTGACACTTATTTCTGGATATAACTCAAGGAGGTCCCTGTCTCAAAAGATGGCATTATGTGGGTTTATCAAACAAAAGCAGCACAAAATAATAAACTAATTCAACAGAAGGCTTTTACCAGCTGCTTTGAGATAAGGTGATAGAAAATTAGTCTCCTAACAATTGTTTAGTTGTGTATGTGCTGAATGGCACGGACTATGTGTCAGGTCATTACTGGGGTGAAGAACCTTGCCAGGAATGGACTTGCATCATGTTTTAATAGGAAATGTTTTTAAAGAGCTGTGGGTAAGTGGTTAACCATAGGCTAGTAGGAGTGCCCTTCAGGGCTGCTGCTCCACTCACCCATAAGGATGGGGTTGTGACGGGGGATGGAAATTTCTGGGGAGCAGGAGCCTTACCAGGGACGTGCTGCAGCAGCAGCATCAGTCTGCCTTGCTCCTCTGTCTCCATAGTGCCAAAGCTTCCACATTTGTTCTTTCTGGCTATAAAATGGGCATGGGGTGGCCACTTCCCAGCCATGTCTCTGTGTTAACAGCAAATGGCAGGAGTGGACCTTGAGGGATAAGTAGAATATATTTTAACAAAGTATTTACTTGTTTAGCTAAAGTTAAGAACAAAATTACAAGGTTTCAGGTGCAGGAATCAAATCCAAAATCTATCATTACTGACCTACAAGATGAGCTTGAAACTGGGCTTGATACAGTACCGTGTTTTGTCTCAGTGTAAATTCTGTTTATATTTAGAAAAAAAATTTACCTGCATCCTTCACAAGCTAAAAGATATCACAGAATCTCAGAATGATTGAGGTTGGAAAGAACCTGTGGAGGTCATCTGGTCCACCACAAAGCTCAAGTTGGCCCATCAAAACTGGTTTCCCATGATCATGTCCCAGTGGCTTTTGAATATCTTTAAGAATGGAGACTCCACCACCTCTCTGAGCAACTTGTGGCAGTGCTCAGTCACCCTCACAGTGAAAAATGTTTCTTGATGTTCAGAGGGAACCTCCTGTTTTTCAGTTTGTGCCCATTGCCTCAGGTCTTGGTAGTAGGCACCACTAAAAAAAGTCTGGCTCCATCCTCCTTGCACGCTCCCTGGAGCTATTGGTGAGATCCCCCTGAGCGTTCTCTTCTCCAGGCTGAACAGTCACAGCTCTCTCAGCATTTACTCATAGGAGAGATGCTCCAGTCCCTTATCTTCATTCCCTTTGTTGGACTCTTTCCAGTACATCCATGGCTCTGCTGCAATGGGGAGCCCAGCACTGGACACAGCACTCCAGGTGTGGCCTCACCAGTACTGAGAAGAAGGGAAGACCTGCTGGCGACACTCCTCCTAATGCAGCCCAGGATACCATTCGCCTTCTTTGCAGCAAGGACACATTGCTGGCTGATGTTCAACTTCGTGTCCACCAGGACCTCCAGGTCCTTTTCTGCTGAACCGCTTTCCAGCTGGGTGGCCCCCAACATACACTAGTGCATGGGATTTTTCCCTCTCCAGGTTCAGGACTTCGCACTTCTCCTTGCAGAGCTCCATGAGGTTCCCATCCTCCCACTTTTCCAGCCTGTTGAAGTTCTTCTGGTTGACAGCATGACCCTCTGGCATATCAGCAACTCCTCCCGGTTTTGTGTGATCAGGAAACTTGCTGAAGGTGCGCTTTTCCCCATTATCCAAATCATTAATGACAATGGTAAACAGGATGAGACCCAGATTTGATACCTTGGGTACACTCCGAGTTACTGGCCTCCAACTAGACTTCATGCCATTCATCACAACCCTCTGGGCCCAGCTGTTCAGTTTTCCATGCACCTCACTGCTTATCCAGGTCATACGTACTTCTACAGCTTTTCTATAAGGATCTTACGGGAGAGAAAGGTCTCACTGAAGTCTAGGTGGACAGTATCCACTGTTCTCCCTTCATCTATTAGGCCAATCATTTCACCACAGAAGTTTATCAAGTTGGTAAGGCATGGCTTCCTGTTGATGAAGCCATGCTGACTACTCCTGATGATTGTCTTGTCCTTCAGGGGCCTGGAAATGGTTTCCAGGACTAGCTGCTCCACTACCTTCCTAGGTATTGTGGTGATGTTGGCTGGCCTGTACTTCCCTGGGTCTTCCCTCTTACCCTTCTTGAAGCTAGGAGCGACATCTGTTTCCTACAGTCTTCAGGCACTTGTCCCACTTGCCATGATCAAAAATTATTGAGAGTGGATTCACAATGACATCTGCCAGCTCCCTTAGCACTTGTGGGTGCATCCCATCAAGGCCCATGGACTTGTGGATGCCTAGTTTGCTGTAGTATTCTCTGACCTGGTCATCTTCCACCAAGGTTACATCTTCCTTACTTTGTAAATGGTAAATTCTGAAAATTTGCAACAAAAAACTGGTTGTTTTTTTTTTTAAAACAAGAAAGAAGTACTATTCCCTCCAGTGTATTCTTATTGCATTATGGTATTTAAATTTAAATAGTAATAATTATGCCTTTTTGTCCAGCAGAAAGCTCACCTTGAAAGCAAGTTTTTATAAAGGAAACAGTGAGTATTTTTTGAAGAACAATTTGAGTTTCTTTCAATTATCTTAAAGATGTGTTTTTTTAGGGGTGGGAGAAAAAGGTGTGTGAGTGCAGGGATCTGAAACAGAAGCTTCCAAAGAATTATTTGTATTTTCTACTATACATCCTTATCTATCCTGTCTTTCTATAGATTACAGCTGTCTTTATAGTTCTATTTTATCAGTGCAAATGACATTACTTTCCCACTTACCACCTTTTTCTCACTCTTTACTGTTGGACATGTAACTCATACTAGCAATCTTGTCACTGAAGAATTTAGTGTGGAGATATCTGTGGGAGCTACCTTTGCACCAGATCTGATTTATTTGAGATTTATTTTTTTTTACTGTGGGTGGGAAGTAATAGCTATATTTTCTCCCAGTAAAATAATCAAAATGATCTGTGCTGCTGTATTTGAATAGAGTCTCAGACCAATGCCCACATTTAACAGAGGCAAAAAAAAAGCACATTTGAATAGAAATTACATATGAATACTTTAACATATGTTACACACATTTTCCTTTTTATGATCGTACTGTCACCCTCCAGTAAATGATAGCAGAAGCTGGGGCATGGCTAGCAGTGCTCTTGCTGGAGAAATTAGGGTTGCTGAGCCAGGATACTATCTTACTGGAATTAGCTTTTGTAGTTTGTTCTTCTGCTTTAGCAGAGGTGATCACAAACCTGACTGCCTGATTCCAACACAGCACTTGTGTTGGGAAAGTAGGCTCAGCCAGGAAATTCAAATGCATGGAAAACTACCATGCCTTCCCAAAAAATGTGAATCAAAAAAATAGCAATGGCTTGATATTTTTGTGTAAACCAAAGACTGCTCGCTTTTCAAGAAAAATAACTTGTAACACAATGTGTTACAGTCCCACCAGGTGCCCCCTACAATAGCAATGTATTCAGACAGATGTATCTTAATTGAAGTAATCCATCTCAATCAACTGAGCTGAACAACTCAAAGATATGTCATGAAATGAGGTGGTGAAAATTCCTCAGTCTTTTTCCCCTGTATGCTTGCATTTTTTCACTGCTGTGCAAACTAGATAGTACCTTTTAGTCTACCAGGAAAAAATTCATGCATTCTGGGGACCAAAACAGAGAAGTTCTTGTCAACATAATGTCAACAATTAGCAAAATTTTCTCCTGATAATTTTTTTTTTTTCTGATGCATGGAACTACATAAACACATTAAATTACATTAAATAAATTCTTATAAGGTCTTGTTCTCATAATATCATAATCTCTGACATGTTTTAGATTGCCATCTGTATTATAACAATAGCAGAAAAGAGTGTAAAACACATTTAATCCACAATAATAACTTGTTTAACAAAAATAACCACTTCCTCATTCCTTGACTTTTGCTAAAGTATCCATGTGCAGCCACCGGTTCTTTAGAATTTCCTGAGTTTGTCACAGGTTTTCTAACTGATCCCATTATGCTGGAAGAATGAGGTTTTTTGTGTGTTTTTCAGATCTGTTGCTCTCCAAGAACAGAAGAACTTTTGCCATCTCTCTGTCCAACCCCTCTGTTTAAAGCACTTGCTGCTTTTGCAACTGCAAAGATTATTGACTTGCTCACAACAGTAAAACAAACTGCAAGGTGACCATGTGAGCAGTGCTGTTTGTGAAACTGGAAGTGCCAGAGAGTGAATGGATCCACCTGGTTCCCTGATGCTCTGTACAGTGTACTCCATTACTTCTACTTGTTGCCAACACTTTTATCTCTTTTATCTTGTCTGTAGCCTCAGTGTATGTCAGAGCATTATTCAAAACACAATAGTCAGATGGTGGCTAGGAATAATTGTTAATGGACTTAGGTGCGTCCTGCTCCGTGCCTGCCTGTGAGCTTAGTTAACAGAGACAAAGATAGTGTGTAACAGGTCGGTTTTGTTCCATCATCTCGGTGGATTTTAAAATAAGGTCATCTGATTATTGGTTTTGAGATTTTGTGAGGACTGGCAACATGTTTTGTGGTCCTGCTGCAGAACTGAAAGTCTCAAGTAATTACTGGCTTTGGCTGCCAGAACTGCTCCGAGATCTGACCAGAGATTTTTCATGAAGGATCAATGATTTTGATTTACTTAAGTTAAAGAAGCATATGCAACAGTGGCGTGCCTCCATCTCCAATTTGATTCTCATAAAATATATATTTTTTTTATTTTTCAATTATTTTATTTCAATCTACTAGGGAAATCTGTTTTAAAAAACCAAAATATTTTGTATCAAGCCTTCTATGCTTAGCATTTGATGTGATATTTTCTGCTACTTGTCTTTTGCTGCACTATACACTAAATGACTGTTTTCAACACCCTATTCAGGTAACTTCTCTCTACTTGGAAACATTTGAGAAACCAATGTTAATTAAAGAAAAGAATTCTGGGTTTTTTTGGTGATTTTAGATTGTTTTTTGTAAAACTGTCATAAAAATGTTGCACCCAAGACAGCTAGTGTATCCATTTTGCTTTGATGATTATGACTGATACCGAACACATGGATATTCTATGCTTGGCAAAAAAGATTCCTGGAGCCACAAAATACCTTTCAAATAAATTTTTTTGGCAATTTGTGGTCTACTGAAATTCATTTGCCATTACCTTCTGATGCTAAAATTTACCCTGATAAGAAGTAGAAATCTGGCTGGTTTTTAGAAATGTGGGAGACCAGCATTGACCCACCAACTAACCATTGCTGAGTCTTTGGTGTAATTGTGATAATGTACAAAAATATTGACTGTCAAACTTGAATGAAGCGGTGACTGTGAAGTAATTTAAAAAGACAGAGAGTTATTTCCAAGCCACTTCACACATTTGGAAAAGGAAAGGTTAACAAATCGTTATAATTTGAATCTTCTTTTTATCATATTTGCATTTTTCAGATATGAATAGTTTGCTAATTCTACATAAGTTACAACTTCAAAGCAATCACTGTATGGGTAATTTTTGTCCCTAAAGAATTGAAACTAGGCTCTCTTTCAGGGATTTTAGTGACGTGAAATCACTTCCATGTTATGTCAGGGCTACTATAACTGACTATTTCAATCTGAAGGTCACTAGTTTAAGAATGATTTTACCAGACACCTACTAGCAAATGGTTTTAGCAAGTGCTATGCACATTGATTTTTAAGCCATGCTTGACAAATGTTAAGGTCGAATCATATCCAAGAAGATACTGCTTGACTTATGAAGAAGGTGAAGATGCTCCAAATATGTATTCTGCAGACAGATTATGCAGCTCTGTCAATTAAGTAAGTTTGAATTAGGCCAGTTTGATTATTGTATGGTCATGAGGTAGAAGGATAGAAGTGTAGTTGTGTTTCTCCAGAGGCTTTCATTTTTTTTATGTTGGATCTTTGTATGCAGCCGGTGGGTTAACTTTTACAGTGATTGCACAAAAATACAGTTATGTTTGTGTATATGAATGGCACATCCACTTTTGCATATTCAGTTCATAAAGACTCTGACCCTGTCATTCTTTCTAAGGTGGTGAGCACTAAGTGATGGTTCTTCTGTGTTTTGAAAGAAGTAGGCTTTGTGTTTGGGTTATTTGGTTGGAGTTATTTGTGCTCTTTTTTGTTTGATATGAAAGCCCACGATTTTCTTGGTTTTGTGTCTGTGTGAAAGGAAAGATTTTGACAAAATAAGTGATGCAAGCTGTGGTCCAGAGCCACGTGAGGACGAAGTACAGCCAATTCTTTTGAAGGTGGTAATGGAGAATCATTACTACTTTATTCTGAGACAGGTTTCCTTGCTCTCTAGTGCCTATGTGTATTGCATAATAACACTTAATATTCTGTTGATCAGAAATTTTTATTCTCTGTTTAGAACCTGTAATAGTACTATACTATTTATCTGCAATGAAGATTACCTAGGGAGCTCTGAATAGGACTGGAAAATGCTTTATGTAGCTACTCTGTACATTGTCAGAAGGACTGTGAAGAGTAAATCACTAAGTGATATTGAGGTCCTTTCTTCCACACAGAAAAACCCACTGCAGCTCTTCAGAATTCTTTCTGTCTGCCTGTTCTCTTCATACCCTCCCCACTTTCCACAACATCACTTTTAACTAGTGAAATCTTCCATGTAAGATTTTTATGTGCCTGATTAAATTATGTCCAAGGACATAAGACAGGTTGACCCAATCAAATGTTTGATTTTTGTAGTTTTACTCAGGCAATTCTCATATGCCTGTTGCTACTCGCATGATATCTTTAGTATTTGATGTTCTTTATAAGTGCACTTGCTGTACATACAATTGATCTATTTATGTTCCAACTTGTAGGGGAGGAGAAGTAAGTTCAAGCTACTACTGGCATGCAGATTTTAAACATAAAATCCCCTAGTTTTGTTTGTTTATTTACTTACTAATTGGCTTGCATTTCTTCTTAAGAGCTGAAGAATAAATTTCTTTTGGGACCAACAATGCCAACATATAACTATTAAAGCAGGACAAAGATCTACGTCAAGAAAATAGTTGATATCATTGACATTAAGTTGTTAGGGCATTTTTGTTTGTGAAAACATTCCTCTCTGGTAATATTTGACTTAATTTAATTTAAAGTTTAAAAGACCTATAGAGCATATTAAATATGACAACAGAGAAAATAGGCAGTTTTAATTTAATATAATTTTCCAGATTTTTTGTCTCAGGTTGTTTTCTATATTTTTCATCAAAAATACAATGTAATAAATGCTTCCTCTAACTACTTAATTTTTCTCTTTGGAAATATTTCTAATAAATTTTATGCTACATTGTGGAAGCACTTATACATATATTTAGGTTTGTAATGACTTTTGCCATAATGTCACTTTGGGAGACATGGTGCCTCAAGTAATTGAAAGTAGCCAACAAACACATTTCCATTACTGAATGTCTGGAAATAATTCTGTACCAGTCCAGCTCCAAATCAGCTGCTTTTCACATTCTCAGAACTGTGGACAGATGTGGGATGCAGGTTGAAACTGGAGAGAAATAACTGAATAGTTTTGCCATTCAATGTCACTCTATATCCATGGAGAATGGGGATGAAGTTATTAAGTGGGAAACGGAAAAATGAGCCTGTGCTAATATGTGACTGTAATAGCTGCTGTCTTCAGGGTCATATCAGGCATCATTTACAAATATTTCTGGCCTTGTGAGTGACTGTGGATTCCCAAACGCAAATACGAAGTTTCAGAGACTGATTATCACAAGAATGTGTGTTTTCAGCAGTATATATCAGAAACTTGTTGCTCTCCTCATCAGTCAGGAGGATGAGTTCTTTTTGTTCAAACATTTTCTATGCATTAAATAGCTGAGATGATGCATTTTCAAAGCCTGTAGGAAAATTCAATAATTTAAAGAAATATATTGATCTTATTAAAAACCCTTACGTCTCTTTTTATGGATGCATTCATTAGCAGAGATGAAAAATTCCCTTTACCTTAAAATTACAATTTAAGTTTCTCCTAAAGTTTTCTTATAATGACAGTTCACTATGCTCTCCTTAAAATCCTTAATTTTCAGAGACAGATTTGAATTGTGCTTCGTATGATTAGAACTTTTCTCATGAAAATGATTTCCCATGGAAATTTCCATATGCTAAAATAAAAATGTTTTGCATCAACTTCCACTCTGGAACAACAGGAGAAGCAACTTCATCTGAGTTGCCAAATATTTTGTGAGTTTGTGTTCTCAAATTCAAGCAGAGTTAGGTTTCTAAACCTTTTAGGATAAGGCACCTGTCTGAAACCCCTATTTCTGCCATTTGACTCCTCCCTTATGGTCTGACAGGCCTTGAAGTATCAGGACTGAAAACCTGCTGCTGAAGGGATGATGCAGTGGCATCAGGCAGGACAAGACTCTCCAGGTGACCTGACAAAGGTCCAGAACAGGACTCCTGACAGTTGATCTACCAACATCAAATGAATTAGCTCATGCCTGATGATGGCTGTGGGTGCTGAACTTCCAGCCTCTGGGAGCACAGCTCTCCTGTGACCCAAGGAAAACTTTGCGGCGGTGTTTGTCTGCTGCAGCTCCTTGTGAGCTCTGCCCAGATGATCTCTGCTCATTTTTTTCCCATGAGGAAAGCAGGTCTTCCTGTACTGAAACTGTGCTGCCAGTCATCTTGTTTCTGCAAAAAGGGAAAATCTGCCCAGTGGTGCTATGGCAAATATGCGTGTGGTGTTCAGTTCATATTACAATAATTACAGTGTTAAGTAACGGGTCATTGATGCTGCATGACAGCAGATGAGTAATGCTTTTGATGATGTTAATGGATACCAGGAAAAGATTTCAAGGAGTGCATTCATTTGACTCTGTTTTGCTCCCTTGCCCACAAATTTCTTTAATTTCAAGTGGGCCTCCTAAGGCACGGGAAAAAATCAGAGTTACAAACAGTGAGCCATGAAATATTGACTGGGAAGTTGGGGCAGTTAATTCAGACAAGTACAGAGCTGTTTGGATGTTATGATTAATAAGGAAAATATTTTAAGCTGGCATGACAAACCGGTGCAAAAGCCTTTCAATGAGATGTATTTAAATTGCTGCAGTTAGAGTGAACGAACTAGATTGATGTAATGTCCCCGTGTAGACATGCCCTTGCTCTGCTTGCCTCCCTGCTTTGATCTGAGATCAGGGAGCAAGATGAAAGCAGCGCAGAAGAGTGCTCCCTATTGTACCTCTGTAAGTGATCACATCTATCTTCATGTGACGCCATGGCAGCTGAGGCCAGCTCAGGTGGCGGAGCTGATTTCCCACAGTTATAAATGCAAAGGGACTGCGGGCAAGGAATTTCAATGAGGGGCACTTGATTTTGCAACTTGTTTCCAAGGCTAATCAGCAGGCCCTGAGTCAGCCGACTGAACCTTTCGCACTGACTATCCTTTTAGCCATGTTTTTGGGAAAGTGTTGAGTTAAAGACAATGATGAAGACGTAGGTTCCCTGTTCATTGCACGGCACAGGACACATTGTTATGTAAGTGATATATGCAAATTGGGAGTAGTTTCTTAAAATTAACGTAGTTTTTCTGACATAAAAGAGTGGAAATGAGCAGAGTGTAATCAAACGTGTTAGTTATTGATGGGATGTATGGGATAATGAATACCATTGTTGATATATCTATGTATACACAAGAAATTGTTACATATTTGTTTTCTGCTAGCAGTGAGGAACAGGAGTCATGATCCCAAACATATTGTGTTAAGCATTACATGGAAAGACTGTCTTCATCTAAAAGAACTTACAACACTGACTATACATCTATAGCCATCCTGCTTGGCTAGGCTTGCAAGGATTCAGTGTGATTTGTGTTCATTCAGGATTAATTGTTTTTATTCCCTGGTGAATGCAGTGTGGAGGAAGTAGTAGAATCTTGTTCTTCTGAGTTTCCATGACCTACTCAAAGCAGTAATGTGTGAGCTTTTGCTGGAAAACAGCACTGCTGCAACACTAAATCACACCCTTTTGCAGAAAATGTTAAAATGAGCTCAATGTTTATAACTTCCACACAAAAAAGCCTTTTTTTCTGCTGTCCATGGATCAAATTTTCTTTTTATACACTCACACAGAAGCTAGCTTCATTCTGCACTTGATAAGTTGTTGCTGTAATTTTTTCATTGTTTATACAATAACAGGGAATTACTCTTTGCAATCTTTTAAGGTAACCATCCTTCACAAGAAGAATCTTTGTCTACACCCATAATGTAAATGGAAATAAGACAGCGTATATCATTTTAAAATTAGATCTTTTATGGTCCATAACTGAATAAGGGTCAAAAGCTTCAAGTATGTTATAAATGAATTGTTTGTGCAAGCAAAATGTTATCACATTCGCTTACCTTGTCTGTAGATTCTCTGTGAGAATTATAGACTGAGATCTAGAAAGAGAGTTTATCTAATGTTTAGAAAAATCCTCATTAATACCGTAAATTAGTTCCTTCAACTAAGTGATTTGTTTTCCTCTTACCACCATTCATCAAACCTTTCCATGTCAAACCAGTAAGAACTGGACAAGAATTCAGTAATCTGGATCAGTCCATTCAGAGCATATGTCTTTCTATGGCAGTGGTTGATGATAGCAGCTTAAAATGCTCAAAATAACATGAACTGAAGTATTTCTCTGTTCTGTACTGAACTAAATGTTATTTTGAGTACTAGAGAGTAAAGGAAGATCTTGAACAGTCTCATTTTCTTATTTTCTACTTTATGGATTGGGGCGCACCCACAAGAAAAGATGAGTAGCTTGAAGGACATTAGCGCGGTTTGATTCTGGCCATGGACTTTTCCCACAAGACTTAAATATTAGTTTTTGTTTTCTGGAGACCTAGTCCTGTGGCTGCAAGAGCTGTCAGTATTTACTGCAGTTGTGAAAGCTAATTTTGAGTTTGCATGCGAATGAATATCTTTCTTCTTAGGCATTTCAGCATTTGTACTAATTTAGTGCTTTCCACTGAATGTTCAGGTTTCTGAAAGTGGGCAGCACTAGGGAAAAGGCGAGCCCTTCTTTATTCACTAGAAGATGGATGGAATGGAGGCAGCCAACAAAATTAGCCACCTCCCTGGAGGCTATGGAAAATAGTATCCATTGTAGTTCAGAGCTGGACTTTCATGAGCATAGACAGACAATTGCATGAAATTGGGTTGAATTATGGGTAGGTAGTTTAGTAAGATGGACTACTGCCCACTGGGGAGAATTTTGGAGCTGTGAAAAAATGATCTCTGATAATGATAATGGATGTAAAGATAACAGTTTATCTTTGACTGAGATGACTTTCCAAGGTTTTGGCCTTGTTTCTTTCCTGAACATCAGATTCATCTGCATAGAACAAAAGAAGAAATGCAAATGTAAAAGTGGGGGGGGGGGGAATAAAAAAATGACATATATTTGTACTTTTAAATAACACAAACAAGTCAATTTTATGTGATTTACCTATTTCTTATCTGAATGATGTTACTTAAAATATTTAGGATTTGCAATGTTTATGCAGGAATCTAGGGCTAATAATGCAACAACTAATTCTAAATAATAGCCTAACATATAATTCAATTATGGCATACTTTAATATAATCATTTTGTACAAAAACACATTAAAAGAGACAATCTGTCTCATTAAAATTCAACAGATATTTAGCTCAGCTGGAATAGGACTTATTTCAGCCTCGTTCACACTGAATTTTCAGATAAATTACAAATGCACAGACTTAAACAAAATTAAAAACAAAATACTTTAAGAGCTACAGCACTGAAAATATTTGAGTCTGTATTTTTTTACGATGAACTATATCATTGCCTTTTCAAATTTGAGTAAATCACAGTTTTGCAAACCATAATTATATTGGATTGCATTTGATGGTTACACTTTGTAACGCTGAGCCAATATTAATCAAGTTTCTCTAAATTTGTATATACTTTCTCCTATCTCATGTTGGTACTTACGGTAATTACAGTCATCTATAACTTTTATATATGGTTGAGTGCCACTCCTATGTATCTATATATATTTGGGATGCAAACTTTCACACTGTAGTTCTCATCGCAGCTCTCTCAACTCAGCGATATTTTTCAGTCATTTATCACCTCAGAAACGGATCAGTTTCTATTCAAGGCGAACATCTTCAGTTTAAAGGGTGCATAAAAAGGTGGAGGTTATTTGCCAAGGCCTCTGCCTGCTGCACTGCTGAAGACTAAACAACTAGGATTAATATTATTTTTATGTATATTTATATATAAAAAACAACAACAAAAGATAATTTTACAACAGTAAGCATGTATTTTTTGCAGGTCTCAACTAAAGCAGGGGGCATCAGCCTCTGTGATGAGAGAATCTATGTCAGTAGCCTGAAACCTAGTCTTCAGGAAAGGTCAATCTTTGCCCGTGTGGTGTATATATGTTAGATGCTCTACCCCATGGAAGCTGCACCTTTTAACTTGGGTTTGAGCTATGAGATGCCGTACTGGCCATTTGAAACACTTCACTGCGCTTGGCTAGATTTCTTAATGACATTCTCCCCCTCTATTCTGCAAATTCTTGAACTTTGAACTAAATTTTACTAGCTTCATGTGAGCAAAGGATCACATTTCTAAACAGCTTCTCTTACTGGTGAATAGTGCAGTGCCTGGTGAAAATCCATCTTTCTGGACCACAAAGTTGTTCCCTATTTAATTTAGGGACTTCTTTCAGCATGTTTCCCCATCCTCCTCTGTTGCCCAACTGGTATATTTTTTCATCTTTTTCACTTGGTAGTCTGAGTTGTCTCTGTTTCGTAGATAAAAGAAAATGAGGAACTGAGATGTCCATGTGCTCAGTTAAAGTCCAGGTTGGGGAAAGATGCAGAGCTGGGTTTCATTCCCAGTTTTTCATTTCATCTACTGGGGCAGGTGGTTAAAACTTCCCTGTAGCATGCTGTCTGGCAAGCGAGAGCAATGCTGCCCCAGGAGCTGTGTTTCAACTGTGCCTGTGTTTGCATCTTTATCCCTAGTCCTTCTGGCTTTGCAGGATGACTTACTTCCCATAGTGATCTTATTAGCTGTCTAAAATTTGTGAGGTGGGTGTTAGACTTTGCTGCTCTTTTTCTATTCTCTCCAAATGTAGATTTAATGTAATTAGGTTGCAACTACTCCAGACATATTCTGTTATGCCTAATAAATCAAGATCTTTGTCATTCAGGACCCTCTCTGATTCTGTTTCCATGTTTCTCCTGCACCATATGGGTATAGATATTTCTGTGAATTAATAATTTTCTCATTCTTTGCTTTTCATTTCAGAGCTTTTCCATTTCTGCTTTTCTGGGTGTGTTGAAGGTACATGGGATTTGCACTAGGTGAGAAAGTTTTTGTCATTTTCTTTTTACTCTTCTCATCTTCTTTTCATTTATTTGCAAGGATGGGTGTGAAAATCTCATCCAGAAGACTGTGTGTGGAAACTCACAACATCAGAAGGGAATTGTTTACTTGAATCTGGCCTCCTTTCTGGTATGTCTGGTGATGTTTCCCTGTATTCATTGTCAGCTGTGGGTGACCTTGAGATGAAAGGTGTGTGAGTTTTGCATGTCCCTTAGCTTTGAGAGTTGAGTTAGTCCTGGAGGGACCAAGATCTGCTGTAACCAGCAGCTCCAAGGAAGAGTGTACATGCTGATAACCACAAAGGAACAAAATGCAAAGGGTTTCCCATACTGGTCTGTGACGATTTACCTGGTTTCTTCTCTTGGGAAACTGCTCCTTCACTCTCAGAGGAGAAAATCCTGTTCAAAGAAAAACTGTGGCCGAGGCAGCCGGGCTTGGGGAGAGGAATTTGAACCTAAGGCTGTATAGTGAAGGAAAGTAGCATTGGTAGCAAAACCTTGTGCAGAAGAAATAATATGGGCTAAATTTTCTCACAACAAGATCAGGTTTTTTCCTCCATAGAAAGAACAAATCACAGAGAAACCTGTGTTTTTAAAATTATTTTTATTTCTTATTCCGCCCTCAAAAGTTATTGTTGAATGATTTGCTGTATACTCCTAAGATTAGGATCATTTAGTTGACTATTTAAGCTTTTTTGCTATGAAAGGAGGTGTTTGTTGTTAATCGCTGTGCTCTTGGGACAAAAGACAAGATTATTGCACTTATCTTATTGCTGCGTTCCTTGAAGACTGTTCCTAGTGCTGGGCTCATTCCTGCCTTGGCTCCTGAGTTGCTTTTTTCTTTTCCAGTCCACTCCACCCTTACTTTAAGGGGCTGGCAACCTAGACTTTAGCAGTTGCAGTAGCAATTCTGTAACAGCTGCCTTTCAAACAGATGATTTTTATTTTTTTTAACAAAAACCCAAGATATTACAGTAGGATTAAGAACCTGCAATCTGTCATCAATGGTGTACTGCTCTTAGTGGAATTAAATTCAGATAGACTATACAACAGTATGACAATTATATAGCTTTAAAAATGTGTGAAATAATAGATTTTATTTTAAAAGCAAATAATTCACTTAATGGAGATATCTTGCCTAATCACACACATGTTAAAAAAAAGTTAAAACCACAAAACCCATAACATTACACCTCTTCTTTTCACATTTCAGTGATGGACGATTTGTCTTAAGCCAAAAAGAGGTAAAGCACATCTGGCTTTTATGTCATTTGCCTTACCCACAGGAGGTGTTTTGTCACATTGCTAGCATTGTATAGATCTTTTGTAACAGAGAGGAAAGAACCACGAAACCAATGAATTGCAGCTGCTTTTAAAAAGGAGCTCAAAATCAATAATAAATTATTGTTTTCTACAGCAGTATAGGTTCCTCATGCGTCCCCTCTGACATTTGGATGTACCTATAAATTAATTTAGTTTAGGGCTGTAAAGAACCTAACATTCTCTGGACTGACTAGCTGATGTGCATTAATGATATAAAAATAACACACCTTGGCAGGATAGCTTTCGAGGAGTGCCAAACACCGCAAGTTATTTTTATAGTTTAATGAGATATAGGCCCATACTTCCAGAGGGAGACACAGTGAGCAGAACACTCTATAATTTACTGCTGTAAATTGATCAGGATTCATGCTGTCTATAAAACATGAAAAACATTCTTCATTCCTTACCAATTAGATCATAGTTACAACTCTCGGCTCCTTTGAGCTTAAAAGAAAATTCTAACTGCTAGACATAAATGAATGCTGTGGTTAAATTAAACCCTTCAACAGCCCAAACAGGCTTGAAAGAAATGCCTTCTGGATGTTATTAACGTGCATATTTAAATGCTATTTTTAAAATTTAACTGCAAGCTATAGCAAGCACAAATGTTTATAATAGCTATTTCAAAATTGAAGCATTACTTTGAAAAGCATTTTTATTGCTGCTAATTTCTTCCCAATAATTTTATTTCAGCTTTTACTATTGCTGATTTTTTTTAATGTTATTTTTTTGCACATGATGACAGAAAACTTGCACTGAAGGCCCAAGATACCATATTTTTCCACCCTTGAAATGATGCTCTTTTAAAATATGTCACATACCAATACAAGGCTCAATTTCTTAAACGTGTCTAATTTCTTAAGTGATCAATACTATTTATTTCAGTGGGACCTCAATGTGGGGAAGGTAGAATCATAGAATTATAGAATGGTTAGAGTTGGAAGGGACCTTAAAGATCATCTAGTTCCAACTTCCCTGCCATGGGCAGGGACACCTTCCAGTAGACCAGGTTGCTCAAAGCCCCATCCAGCCTGGCCTTGAACTCCTGCAGGGATGAAGCATCCACAGCTTCTCTGGGCAACCCATTCCAGTGCCTCACCACCCTCAGAGTAAAGAATTTCTTCCTAATATCTAATCTAAATCTCCCCTCTTTCAGTTTAAAACCGTTACCCCTTGTCATATCTCTCCACTGCCTGATAAAGAGTCCCTTCCCATCTTCCCTGTTGGTCCCCTTTGGGTACTGGAAGGGGTTATAAGGTGTCCCTGGAGCCTTCTCTTCTCCAGGCTGAACAACCCCTACTCTCTCAACCTGTCCTCATAGGAGAGGTGCTCCACCCCTCTGATAATCTTCATGGCCCTCCTCTGGACTCACTCTAACAGGTCAAAGTGTTTCTTATGTTGGGTGCCCCAGAGCTGGATGCAGTACTCCAGGTGGGGCCCTCATGGGAGAAGAGTGGAGGGGCAGAATTCTCTCCCTCAACATGCTGGCCACGCTTCTGTTGATGCAGCCCAGGATGCAGTTGGCTTTCTGAGCTGTGTGCGCACATTGCCAGCTCATGTTGAGCTTCTCACCAAGCAGCACCCCCAAGTCCTTCTCCTCAGGGCTGTCTTCAATCCATTCTCTGCTTAGCCTGTATTTGTGCTTGGGATTGTTCTTGCCCACATGCAGGTAGATGCACATGTTTGCAGAGTCAGTGCTTTGTTTTTGTGCTTCAGTTTACAGATGTATCTGCTCACAGCACAAAATTACCTGTGGCTTGTCCTGCAGTGCAGGGAGCACAAAGCAGTGTGAGGGTGCAGGTGGCGAGGAAAAGAACAGATAGCAAAGGATTTTGGTTTTCTCTCACAGGTTGCTGGTGTGGTTAATCTTCTCTGCTTCAGTACTCCACATTTTCAATTCTTTTGCAATTTGGTCACACTGACAAAACACAAAGACTGCTTGTTCTTTACAAGAAACACTGATTGCTAGACAGAAATGAATTCAGGGATGGCTGAGAGGTGACCTTGCAAGACTTCAAAATATCAAAGTGTGTCATTCTGATATGCCTGATACAAATGTCATTTAAATATCCATGGAAACTGGCTTTCACATTCAGCTCAGGGTCTTTGGTCATAAACAAAATACTGGACTGTGAAGGAATTTCAAAGATATACCTGGTCCTTTTGATCTCTGTAGCTAATTCTTTCCCTCAACTCAGTCCTTAGGAAGGCTATTTAAGGTGCGGCTGAGCTAAATGTTCAGTGGGAGCACTGTGATCTGTTTACTGCTTTGATGTTCTCTTGAGGCTACTGCTTCCTGTGAACAAGGAATGTGTGGCAAAATGCACGTGATTCCCCTCCTCTTTATTTAAATATTCAAAATGTATTCATCTCTGCATTTGTCTATATTTGCATGTGATATGTGGGAAGGAAGATAAACAACCCTATATTGCCAGAGAGGTATTCAAAACCAAGCAGCAAAATCAGCAAGAATTAGTGTCCCGTTTTTGCTGCAAGTTTGGAAATGTGTTTGTGCTGTGCGCTGTCATCAGGATCATCTCCAATGTTTTAGTTATGTAAAGAATATTTAAGTACAGGTGGTCATTTAATTAACATAATGAGCTATGGAACTGTTGATACAATAAGTGAATTAAAGTAGATGAACAGTACATATTCTTTCTTCTCTGATTTTGCATCAGCTGAGCAAGACAGATATTTCTCCAGCCAGTGGACAAAAGTTACAGTATCATTTAATATAGCCCTTTAAAGAAGGCTCACTGTAGAAATTAGAGTTGCCCTCTTATTACTTTATTATCTTTAGCAACAAAATATTTGTAAAACTACAGTTGGTTTCTCTCACTGTTAGTATAAAACTTTTTTCCTGCCTTTTAGAATTTCACCAAAAGTCTTCTGGGAATGGAGTGTTGTGTCTAGGTATGCAATGCTATGAGAACACCCCGGTTATTTTTGATGTTTTTCCTTAGCATCATAATTATTGAGCAGTTTAGCATGCAAAAAAAACCCCTAAGAAAACCAAATCCATTTTTTTTAAAGTATTTGACCCATTTTGTTGAGTAAATCTTAATCAGGACTTTCAGTTTTTTGGTCTTTTGTCAATGCTTCATTGATTTTATTTTATTTTTTTCTTAAGCTTTATATCGTCTATGATGTACAGTCCTTCAGGAATGGCAGGTTCCTTTTCGCTTGCTGCTCTTTTTTATAATAGACAAACATAAGAATAAAGAATGTAATTAAATTGGAATAAGTGATCTGGAATAACTAATGAAGGACTCCGTTACTTTTATGTAAGAGATTCAAAACATTTTTAAGTGCAAGTTAATTGAGCCTACTCATGCTCTTTTGAGTGAAGAGTTAATTAATATTACCCTCTTCATCACAGGTCCCAGCTGTGACAGTCCTTGGCCTCTCCTGGACAGTAAAACCAAGCAATAAACAGCTGTGTGTTTTGTGACTAGATGGGACTGATGCATTCTTTGAAGATGTGATCCTGCTCATCTTATTAAAAATACAATGCAAGGAGCCGCCTTGGTGCAGGTGAGAAAGTCCTCAGAAGACAGCTTAAGATATCCAGATATATAGAATTTCTGGTCACCATCAGTCCCCTCTAGGGCTCTGGTGAAGTTTCTGTGGGTACCAAATTCATTCCCCTCTGTCACATCAGCCCTGGATGTGTGGCAGGGCTTGTCACTGCAAGAACAGCAGTGAGAAGAGCAGAACCACACACTCCTGCTGCAGGTGCTCAGTCCCAGGTCATAGCCTCATCTTCAAGCACAGTAAATGAACTCTACTGTAAGGACAAAAATGTCTAGTTTCCAAGATTTTCCATCTGTTGTCTTATTTCTGTGTACAAACATTGGACATATGGAGGGAGGAAGGAGAAGAGATGGAAACTGTCATACAGGTAACAGCACAATGAACGCAAATTAAATTTCTGCCGAGACTGATTAAACAGAGGAGAATAGGAAGGTTTTGGTTAAGGAAAGAATCTACTCATGGGCTGAAGTAACAAAACATATAAAGCCTATTGTCTTTCACTTAGCTTATTTATTTCAATTTTGTTAAGGTGTAGGAGCCAAAGTACAGTAATCTATAAAGAAGTCCCATAATACAACCTAAGGATGGCAACATTAGGTTTGGCTTTGTCCTGTGTAAAGGAACAATATTATGCCCCAACTCCTGGAGCAGAGGTGGGGAAGAAGAAAAACGACTGGTTAATGCCCAGTGTTCATGACAGTAGGGCTGACAGTAACTGGAAATAAGAAGCAAATTGGCTAGAAGTTTTTTAAAGATTTGACATGCAGAAATGGCGGGTGGATTTACTGATGCTCTTGCCTTTTGGACAGCAGTCACGCTTCATGAAAGGTTTAGAGTAAAAATAAGTTTTTACTCACTTTTGCTGTGGGGATAGTTTCTTTGATCTCCCACTTACTCAAGCATCTTCCTACTGCTCTACTTCAAAGCTGAGTTTTGGAACTCTGGGGCATTTTAATTAGGTGTCTTCAAAAATGCTGTGCCTGTTGGCCATGGTGGTGGTGGGGTTCACAAATCATCAGATGATTCAGTGCCACAGCCACCAAGGAGGTTATGCAAGGGTGGAAATGGAGCAATCTGAGGAGTAACTCTTGTAAATGTACGTGGTCAGTTGTATACACATCACAGCTTGCTTTACACTAAGACTCTCCTTGAAGAAGGGAAAACAAATCAAAGTTCCCTGAAACAGTGCAAATTGTGTGCGTGGGGCCAGGGATGTGGGGGGAGGAATGTTTTTGACCTCCTAATCTAAAATAAATGTATGGTCAGACAAGGGAAAAAAAACATGGTGATGAGACAATCCAAATACGGGACAAAGCAGCTGTAAATCTATTGATTAGTCTCCTTTTAAAGGACACTGCAGACACACAGTAACAATGTACAGTGGAGGGAGAATTTTGAAAGTGACAGAAAGAAAGGATTTTAATGTTTCAGAACTCAGCAAGCTCAAATTAAAGATGATACTCTTTTATATTGACTGAGACTGTAACTGAGCTGCACAGTTAGATCAGAGAGCTTGAAAAATGAGGACTTTTACATGCCCCACAAATAGGGCTTTTTCTGTTTTGAAAAGACCCTGCATATCCTAAGCTAAGAGCCAAATCCTATCTGTGGGTGAAAGAACGATGAACCTGCTACATTTGTATTTGCAAGAAGGGAGCTATGCATGGGCATTCAGTCCTCTCTGCATCCTGAAGTGGCCCTCCAGACCTCTGATGTGGTCTCAAAAGGTAAGGCCAGTGTATATGCCTTGTGTCTAAGTGATGCCCAATGTGTAAGTAAACATGTGGCTTCCCTTGTCAGAAGTCTACATATTTTAAAGCACAACATCCTCTGTTGTCGATGTAGTCTGGCATGAAGTCTGCACAGTTGTTAAAGCTGCAAGACTGCTGCCCTGGGGCTTCCTGAGCATTGTGGAGAATTTGGTTCCTCTTTTTTTTTTTCCATTCATAGATGAGGCTCTTCAAGGCAGTGTAGTGTGAGGACCTAGAGCTTGATCAGAAAATGACTGGAATAAATGATCTACTATAAAGTTTCTCTTCCACCTCACTTTAAGTTTGACTTTACTCCTCCCTGTTCATTCTGCTGCTCACCTCACTCTCTCCTTCCCTGTCCTTATCTGCTCGGTCCCTTTTCTGCCTTTTTAATTTATTCTTCTTCTATTGATGACATTCTCTTCCCTGTGCCTCCTTCTTCCCTGCAGCCTTTTCTACGTCCTTCCTTTATCTTTCATACCCAGATGTCTTATTTAATCTACTCTTTCATAGTTTTTTCATCCACATATCCTACCTTTTGAGCTTTGGCTTCCTATCTCTATTTAGTAATGGCGGTTATCTCTTTATGTGAGTGGATTGGAGATGTACAGTTAAAGGACATACTCTGTTACCCTCCTTTGAACACCCTCTCCTTTCTCTATTCACTGAGCAACTTTTTTCCAATCTTCTCTTCCTACTCCTGTGCTGCACACCCTGAAATTCAGTCCTTTGCTAGTTTTCTCCAGGAGTCTGTGGCCATTATTTTTTACCATCTTGTGGCAGTTTTTTCATTCTTCACTTGGCTTTCCTAGTTTCTTTTGCTTGAATGTTTCCAGGGGTGGTGCACCTACCACCTCTCTGGGAAACCTCTTCCAGTATTTCAACACCCTCTTTGTAAAAAATATCTTCCTTATATCTAGTGTAAATCTACCTTCTTTTAGTTTAAAACCATTACCCCTTGCCCTGTTGAAACAAACCCTACTAAAAAGTCTGCCCCTTATGATCATAGAATCATAGAATCACCGAATCATTTTGGTTGGAAGAGACCTTTAAGATCATCAAGTCCAACTGTTAACCTAGCACTGCCAAGTCCAACTCTAAACCATGTCCCCCAGCACTACGTCTACACATCTTTTAAATACCTCCAGAGATGACAACTAAACCACTTCCCTGGGCAGCCTGTTCCAGTGCTTGGCAACCCTTTCAGTGAAGAAATTTTTCCTAATATCCCAATCTAAACCTCCCCCGGCTCAATTTGAGGCTGTTTCCTCTTGTCCTATCGCTTGTTACTTGACAGAAGAGAGCAACACCCACCTCTCTACAACCTCCTTTCAGGTTGTTGTAGAGAGCAATAAGGTCTCCCTTGAACCTCCTTTTCTCCAGACTAAACAATCCCAATTCCCTCAGCTGCTCCTCATAAGACTTGCGCGCAAGACCCCTCAGCATCTTCCTTGCTCTTCTCTGGACACGGTCCAGCATCTCAATGTCTTTCTTGTAGTGAGGGGCCCAAAACTGAACACAGTATTCAAGGTGCGGCCTCACTGGTGCCAAGTACAAGGGGACGATCACTTCCCTAGTCCCACTGGCCACACTATTCCTGATACAGGCCAGGATACTCTTGGCCTTCTTGGCAGCCACCTGGGCACACTGCTGGCTCATATTCAGCTGGCTGTTGACCAACACCCCCAGGTCCTTTTCCACCAGGAAGATTTTTCCAGCCACTGTTCCCCAAGCCTGTAGCGTTGCATGGGGTTGTTGTGACCCAAGTGTAGGACCCTACACTTGGCCTTGATGAACCTCATACCATTGGCCTCGGCTCATCGATCCAGCCTGTAGAGATCCCTCTGTAGAGCCTTCCTATCCTCAAGCAGATCAACACTCCTGCCCAACTTGGTGTCATCTGCAGACTTACTGAGGGCACACTCAATTCCTTCATTCAGATGGTTAATAAAGATATTAAACAGAACTGGACCCAATGCTGAGCCCTGGGGAGCACCACTTGTGACTGGCTGCCAATTGGATTTAACTTCCTCTTCTTCTCCTCTTCCCACTGTTCTTCTTTACCTTTTATCCATCCATTTTCTCCTCCTTCAGATTAAGTTTTCTTCACAAAAAGGGAAAGGATTGCAAAAGTCAGGTAACATGAACAGCCCCATACCCACCCTCTACACATGTTTAAACTAACTGCACAAACCCACCGAGAGTATAATGAGGTGAAAACCAGCAGGAATCTAGATTTCCCCTGGCTGTCTAGAAGTTCTTTGTTTGCCAGA
Source organism: Dromas ardeola (assembly GCA_013398915.1). NCBI lineage: Eukaryota > Metazoa > Chordata > Aves > Charadriiformes > Dromadidae > Dromas > Dromas ardeola. The sequence goes on along the minus strand of VYZM01023767.1, from coordinate 331,102 downwards.
ACTCTGACTTCTGGTGAACAGGAGGTTTAATCTCTAAGTACAAGTTTATTTGCAATTCATGAACTTCTTTGTGAAATGGACATCTGAAATAGTCGAAGGATGCTTCACAACGGGGTTGTGGTACTGTAGCTGTAGTTCAGCGTGGCCTTGGACCACTTCTGAATCACGAGTCTCCTTTGTCCAAAGGCTGATTTTTGTTCTGTGATTCTATTTCATTCCTGTGCTGCGTACTCTGTATTGTCTGTGAAGCCAGGTGGTGAGGGCCTTGATGATTTTAATAGAAAAGTGAAAGAGCTAGAAGGAAAACAGTAGGCAAGACATGTTTTTTAAATGCATAACTTGGATGGTATTTTGTAAGTCTCTCTACTATTGATTTTCATTAGGGGTTTTTGGATGGTTTGTGGTTTTCTTTTTGCCTGTTTTCCTAATCCATAAAAATGGAGAATGATAAATATTCTGAGAAGGTCAAGAGAGGGAATCTGCAGTGGCATGGCATGTATAGTAACTTCTAGTAAATTACAGAAATTTCATCCTAACTGAGTTGGAAAATTCTACTAATTAGAAAATTGGCCCTCTTTAGAATCACCAATGAACTGAGTTCTTTTGTGGTGTAGAAGTGAAGCACAACGTAAAAGAGAAGGAAGCCAGAAGCAGGAAAACCATAGAAGATGAATTGGAGCTCTCTGCTGTTGAAACATTGGTCACAGTACTGACCTAGTTCTCATTTTCTAACATAAGATGTAAATTAGGGCCTATACATGATACTGGTTTGTAAAACCACCAAGTTTTCTATAAAGTGAATCTTTTGTTTTAGCTACATGTCCCGGGCAAACAGTAACCTACTATGGCATACTTTTATTCCCTTTCCCTTCCTCAGGAGGAGGTGGGAGGAACAAACTCTTGACAGACAGTGCATCCTTTCTCTCTTTCTTGGAGTTAGTTGGAGAAAAGTGAAGAATGAAGGACCTAGGTGCTGTATCCCTGCAACTAAATGGATGTGGGCGGTAGGACTCATTCCCTCCTCAGTGCAGTGCAGAGGCTGGGAAGGAACCACTACCTTCTGGACCAGCATAAAATACTAGTCTTGACTGCGGACAGATAAGCGTAAGGAATCTCATAAGAAGAGAAATCTTATGAAATTCACTAAGGGCACATGCAGGGTGCTGCACCTGGGGAGGAATAACCCCGGGCACCAGTACAGGTTGGGGGCTGACCTGCTGGAGAGCAGCTCTGTGGAAAGAGACCTGGGAGTCCTGGTGGACAACAGGTTGACCATGAGCCAGCATTGTGCCCTTGTGGCCAGAAAGGCCAATGGCATCCTGGGGTGCGTCAAGAAGAGGGTGGCAAGCAAATCGCGGGAGGTTGTCCTCCCCCTCTCCTCTGCCCTGGTGAGGCCACATCTGGAGTACTGTCTCCAGTTCTGGGCCCCCCGGTTCAAAGAGGACAGGGAACTGCTAGAGAGGGTACAGCAGAGGGCTACGAAGAGGATTAGGGGACTGGAACATCTCTCTTATGAGGAAAGGCTGAGGGAATTGGGTCTTTTTAGTCTGCAGAAAAGAAGACTGTGGGGGGCCCTTATCAATGCTTATAAATACTTAAAGGGCGGGTGTCAGGAGGATGGGGCCAGGCTCTTTTCAGCGGTGCCCAGTGACAGGACAAGAGGGAATGGGCACAGACTGGAACCCAGGAAGTTCAACCTAAACACGAGGAGGAACTTCTTTACTTTAAGGGTGGTAAAGCACTGAAACAGGCTGCCCAGAGAGAGTTGTGGAGTCCATCTCTGGAGAAATTCAAAACCCGGCTGGATGCATTCCTGTGCAACCTGCTCTAGGTGACCCTGCTCTGGCAGGGGGGGGTTGGACTAGATGATCTCCAGAGGTCCCTTCCAACCTGCACCGTTCTGTGATTCTGTGATTCTGTGAAACTCATCCTTCCTATGCATGATAACTGTCAGGTAAACTGCTAATTGACTTCTCTCATGACTTCAAACACGTCAAGTTACTCCATATCAGCTGAACTGCAGTAGCTTGCTGTGTGCTTGCTTCTAGCTGTTGGCAAAGTAAGGTAAAAAACCTTTTGTTAAACTTAAATGAAAGAGATTAAAATTTCCTCTTATTTGCAGTGTGCTAAGAGCCCACACACAGCTTATTACACTAGTGCAGCTGATAGGGAATTCATCATACTATTGTAACTTGATCATGTAACTGACCCCTTCCATAATGTCTTACAGTGATAAGACAGCTTGTAATGGGATTTGATGTAAACGTTATCCAGAATATCTTGGTAAAAACACCTAAAAAATGAAGGTAGTTCATGCTACAAAAGGCAATTTCACTAATAGTTATTCTCCACAGGTAAGGAAGGAAGTAGTCTCTATAACAAGGGAATGAGCTAGGCTGCATTAGCTGAGACAAACTCTGCTTTATCTTCACTAGCAAAGTCTTGAGCCAGCATTGTTTGGTGTCATGAAAATTCTTCAGCCTGTACAGCCCTGGTTACAGGTCTGTATAAGTATCCTTAAAGCTCTCCTAAAAAAAGATGGTGCTGCAGCTGATTAGTTTCTAGTAGCAAGTTTCTGAGGACTCTCAAAATTATAAGATGTTTTTGCCATTCTCTGTCATTCATTCTGTCTAAATGATGTGAGGCAGCACAGAATTTAACAAGAAGAAATAACCTAATTTTGAAACAGCAAGGTTGTTAGGCATAAGCGTAGTGCCTCAAGCTTGTGAAGTTACCAGCAATCATTGAAATTTGGTTGGTTTTCCTCCAGCTTGGCTATCTCATTCCGTTGGTGGGGGTTAGGAGTGATGCTGCATTGGAATTCTCATCGACATCCACCATAGTCAGTGTCTCTAATCACGGTTGCTCTGCTAGCATCACACGTGGAACAGAGCAGAGTGCCCGACCAGCACAACACAGAGACTGGAGGAAAATGAGGAAGGGAGGGAGAGAGAGCCAGGGAAGAGGCTGGAAACAAATTAGAGTCAAGCTTGAAAAAAGCAATCTTCAGGTATTTGTTGCAATTCAACAGGAATGTGGTTAGATTGTGCACTTAACTTCATGCCTTCTGTCTTCGGGAGTACTTCATCACTCTTGTTTTATTGGCATCAGTGTCTGCAGCAGCATGTGCTTGAATTTGACGCACTCAACTATTCATTGGAAGTATAGTCTGAAGCGAACTAGTGATGCAGAGGGTAGTTAGCAAAGACAGCCGCTCACAGAAAACCAGTTGAAATTTGGTACTGTACTCTGTGTTGGAGGTTGATTTATTACCACCATGCAATTTTCAGACTATCCTAACAATGAAAATAATTGCAAGTTTCAAATAACAAATGTAGCTTCAAAATGATGTATTTTACTGAATAAATTTGTACCAGAAAAAGTGTAGCTCAGTAACTGGGCTACACAGGGGATTACATTGAGGGAGAGAACAAGTGAGCGGAAACATTTGAAAAAACTATATATAAATGAGGAAGCTGGAAGTAGAAAGTGTTGATGACAAACATTTGTCATAAGTTTATTCAACAAAGAAATACTTCAGGTACAAGTACCCTTTAAAAGGCTGGAAGAATACAGGTGACTAAGTGCTCATGCATGGATTGTTAGAGAATTCATGGTGTGCCATTAAACACACAGTTCTATCAGTCTTACCAGGGCACATTTAATGAGCAAAAATGCTTCCTGATCTGCAGCTCAGTTCCTCAGATTTCTACCTCAGGTCTTCTGTCAGCCATCTGCTAGTCAATGAAAACAAGTATTAAAAAAGTCCATTTGACACAAGCTTCATGTAAACTAAATTTTTTATTAGTCCTTCCCAGATCACAAGTAGCATATCCATATCCTGTTCTTATTGTTAGTCACAGCATTTTTGGTTTTGGCTATTTAATGTTTCTTGCTTAAATTCTATATTTGTATCTTTTTTCTTTTCAAAAAGTGAAGTTCAATTACTTTTGTTTTACTAATCAGTGATTGATTTTGTGAACTAATGCCAGTTCACTGCAATTATTTTAGCTGAGTAGCAAAAGGGAAAAAGAGCTTCTGTGCTGATGCTATGTGCCAAGTAGATTATGCTTCTTTAAAAAGATACATTGTCTTGTTCTTGCGTGTGGACGGAGGATTCAAAATTATTTCATTATATATCAAAGGCTTTCCTCTGTCTTTAGATCTTTATCAAATACTTTTGTGAGACACTTTTAGAAGGTTCTGACTTAGGGAAGGTAATAAGATGGTTCCCTTTGAAGAAAATCTAAACCCACAAATGAAAGAGTATATGCTTTTGAAATGCCGTAAGAAGAGTTTTTATACTGATACAGAGGACTGTTCATGAAGAATTTGATCTGCTTAGAAGCAATTAGCATTTAATAGTTTAAACAACAGCATTTACAGAAGAACACATTTAAAAAATAGCTATCTATTTTACATTTATAAGGCTATAAACTTCTTTGACATGGCAGAAGTCTCACTTCTCAGAGTCAGAGACAATGCCTGCAGTAGTCATAGTATGTTTAATGAAAGGTATTTCAGTTAGGAAAAGGAACTTTATCACAACATGCACTTTCCTTAAGGGAACGATAACGCATAAAGAATCAACCCATTATTTTTCAGCCTTTGGATAGGAAATTAAAGGAACGGATAGAGCTAGCAGTAACAGCTAAAACTGCTTCTCCCCGCTAGTTCCAGGTTAGCTTATAAATAGTTTAGATTTGTTGTGTTCCTCAGCTGATGATGTACAGGGGTCAAAATGACTGTGAAGATGTGTGGTCCAGTTGTCTGTGCACGAGTTCCAGGATATGTGCTGAATCAGTAAGTGTACTTATGTCTTGTTCCCACTTACAGCTTCATTACCTCAAAAAAAGTTGGAATGAAGTAGGATAGGGTCATTGATATCTATTTCCCATCTACATTTAATGGTCATGTTTCAAATTTTGTTGAATACATAGCTTGTATTTTTTCATGCACCCTAAATTCTTGTTTAGGATGTGTTTGCATGGTCCTTCCACACAGCATAAAATTCAAAGAAGAGAAGTCTAATGGGAGACTTTTATTGCAGTCTTCAAGATCCTCACTGGAATCTGCAGGTAAGACAGAGGCAGACTATTCTCAGAGATGTACAATGGTAGGATGGGAGGTAACAGTCATATGTTACAACAAGGAAAATTCCATTGAGATATCAGGAAAAAATGCCATGAAGGGCCATGAAGGTATTAAAACACTGAAGGGCGCTGCCCAGAGATGTTTAGGAGTTTCCACCCTTGGAGTGCTTTAAAGCTTGACTGGTCACAGTCCTGAGCAACTTTATGTTTGTTGTTCCTGCCTCGGTTGGAAAGTTGGACAAGTTTTCCTGCAGAGGTCTCTTCCAGCCTGTATCGTTTTATGCAAGGTAAGTTGCCCTCACTCTTGAGCCTGGGTATGCTTTTGACTCTCCTTGAACCAGACTTCAGCGAGCAGATGCTCTGCTTCATTTGTTGCGGTCTGTGGCCTACCTTATGCTCACAGAGTAGCTAATAACTGCTTTTAGTCCACGTGAAGCAGTGGTAGTACACCTTGAAATAAGGCTGTGTTTTTACCTATTTAGCGTACAGTTGCACGCTAAAGTTTGTTAAAACAAGAAAACAAACAAGTAAAATGAAAAAAAAACCCACCTGAAAATAAAACAAAACAAAAGAAAACAAAATAAAATAAAAGAAAACAAAATGAAACTCAGCCAACCCTTCCCTCTAAAACAGGACAAAACAAAGAGACCTGAGACCCCAACCTGCTATTTAGGAGAAGTGCAAGATACGTGTGGACTGTACAATGATAAATTTACCCCCAGCCTCCTTTAAACCTATTAGTTTTCTTCACCTTCAATTTTCTGTGGATTTTTTGAGGATTTAAATTTAAGGAACGTATCTTCAATGATTTGTAGGTTGCATGGGTTACAAGTTTTAGATATGAAAATACAGGATACGTATTGTCACTCTTAACATGTACATGGGTCAAAGATGGCTTCTTCAGAGATCCCATGGGAAGAAAATTTGTTTGTATGAGTTTTTATTTTATTTAAGCCAGTATTTCACATTAGCTTAAAATACACTGAAGTAAACCATCCTCGAGACAAATAAGTCTATACAGAGATTTCCAGAAGTTTAAGTAGATCCATTTAAAAATCCCATGTAGTGAAGGCTTTGGTAGCTCTGGAAGACCCCAGGATCAGAGATACAGATGTCAGATAAAAAGGTAGTTGGCTCAGATGGAGACAAAGAGCAACGTAAAAACACAGATATGGCATACAGAGTAATAAAATACATCAGCACCTGAAATAGAGTTTACCTGCCTCAAAAGCTGACTGTCAGCGGGAAGAACAAAGTATCTTACTTTTGAAGTAAAATGGAAGGTGTTGGCTGGTGTCGTTGAAATTGAGATCTACCTTAAATTGTTTGTCCCAGCAAAGATGGTAAGCATTTGTTTCACTTCAAATCAGTGAATAATTGCATTGACTTTTATGGACCAGGGACAAAGAATAATTCATTATAAATTCAATGATATTATGACATAATTCCCACAATTGTGGGAATCATTAATTTTCTCTGCTAATTTTTTCTCCTGAAATACTGCTGCTATGTTTTTGCTTTCATCTCACCTCCATTTTATACAGTGTTAAGTTTTTTGCTGCTTATATTCTGACAAGTATGTTTTAAGACTGGGTGCCACACAATCACTTTTGGTATTTTGTTTGAACTGATGTTGGTATCTGTCTGAAAGCTTTACTCTGAAATGTGACATAAATGTACTTTGATTCCATCATATTTGTATCTCAAACCATTAGTACCTGATGTTTCATTTTTGCCTTCTGATATTAGAAAAATGTAACTTGGAAAATAAAACTTCTCAAATCCTAAAGGAATAAAAATATTTTTAAGGGTCTTCCCACAAGTATATATAAATGACAATTTTATAGATATTAACAAATACTTCTCATGCTAATAAAAAGAATTGCAAAAATTTCAGCTTTATGAGTAGTTCTCAGGCATCATGTTTTATGAAATGTTATTTTTTATAGATAATATACTTTAATCAGTTTGGGGACCTTACCATCTGTGCTATGGGAAAAATACTTTAATTTCTCTTAATTATTCCTGTGATTCATGAGTTATGACCTTTCTCAGCGACAAAAATAAATGCCAGTTCTTCCAAGAACAAAATGTGCGTAGTGGAAATACAGAACCCTCACAGTGGTATTAAAGCAACCAATGTCCCGAAATGAGTAGATCAGCAGAGGCACCGGGGAGCAAATATACTACATTCAATTTGACAGTTGGAGTGGTTTGGTTGTGTGCTGTAGCGGATAAATATCCCAGTAATTAAGCAGGAATACCACAAGCAGTTTAGATGGAAATAATTGCAAAGTTGTGCTTTGGGATATCACAGGAAAAGCAAAAAACCATCAGAAAAGTGTTGTATGTTTTTGGGGGTAATGCACTGGGGACTTTCTGGCAGCTGTTTGCTGAGCGCTGGTGCCCTTCTTTATGAGCAACTTCCTCGTGGCAGGGCAAGGCAGCAGAGTCTCCATGCTAAACATCTTTTATTTAGGAGAGACAGTCACAGAGAGTGGAAGAGCTGCCCAAAGAACACGGCAGGTCAAAGCAAGGCAGGCTGGATGGGTGCTGTGTTCTTTTCTTCCTGCACAGAAGAAGCAGGACCTTATGCGTGGTAAATGCATTGGAATCCCTCCGTCAGTTTTGCATTTAGGTGAAGCTCGTTCCCCTAACTGCGGGTTTCTAATACTGAAATTAGAAGGGGACTGCCTGGGCTGAGAGGGCAGCTGTCCTGCGCAGAGGGTGCAGGTCTGGTCCTGCAGCAGCCTAGGCACAATTCTCTGCAAACTAGTGTGTAAAAATACAGCGGTGATGTAGCAGGGTTTAAGGCACCTCTCTCCTTCCTAAAGTAGGTCTACCCTCCGATTTTCTTGTACTGAAGCAAGGCTGAACACATTCCTCCCATCCTCAGGGCAATGCTGGAGAGCTGTGAGGGAAAATGAGCTTTGCATCTCACAACACTCTGTCAGTGCCCAGGAATAACTCTGCTGTAGAGCCAGCAAAGAGAGCAAGGCCTGCGCAACAAGCTTATGCCCTGCCAGGGACCGGTCTTTCAGGAGACACTTCTGCCAGTCTCCATGTGTCTGTCACAGTAGCTGTTTTTCAGATTTCCTTTTCCTACTCGATTCTTTTTTCCAAACTAACACCTCTCATGCTCCATGGTATCCCCTTTCTGGTCTTTTCCAGATTCTGGTTAGATGTTTCTGTTTTCCAGCATACGCACCCCTGGTTGTGGGGTGGGAAGGTCGTCGGGGAAGTGGAGACACAGGAGGGGCTCAATGGGGGCTGCAGCTGTCCCCGAGAAGAGGAGCTGCATATGTGTAACTGCGTCAAAACTGGCAAAGTGCCATCTACCCCAGAGTCCAGCCATCAGGAAAATCTGTTGCCTGTGGCCAGCACCTTTGAAAACCTCAGACCTTGTATTTGTGTGATCTGGATCTCAAAGTCATCTTTCACTTGTCTTAGAAATGTGTTTCTGGCTTTTCTACATGCAGACAAGAGCCTGGAAAGATGAATTTTAATGGATCCAGTACCAGAAGTCAAATAAACAAAGTCTGCCATTTTTAAAGGTATCAAGACTTGTAAAAACACATGACCCTTCTCATGGCTCAATTTATGATTCTTTGAATATTTGGCAATATTGCTGTTTGCAGGTAACCCCATCCTTGCTTGTTTGTATTCATTGTCTAGCACTGAGGAGGTTTGTGTACCTTATCTGTGGCAAGGAAATTAAGTTTGATGTGGCTCATTCATTATAACTTTCTTTCCTTCTCTAGTTCTCTGTCCACAGTGTTATATTGTCCCTTTCTCTGTAAGTTGTTACACTACTTAATGGTCTATTTTTGAGGCACTTTTCTAATGCCTTAAGAAAAGCTAAGTAAATTCTATCCACCCAGTTACTGCTAGCAACTCCTTTAAAGCACAAACAACTGATTTCAAAAGGACTCGGACGTGATTTCACTTCTAAACTCTGCCCATTTGACCTTCCAGAATTAGTCTTGTCCTGGTCTTACACTGTTTTATCCTTAATTAGGCTCTAGTCCATTTTCTTCAGAACAGAGATTTAGCTTATGAATCTATAGTTTCTACAATACCCTTTGTATCAAAAAGAAGTCCCTGATTAATAATTTTCCAACTTCTGTGAATACTCACTGTTTCTATGGACGCAGCAGACATTGTATCCTTCTCAGTGTTGCCACTGCTTAATGATGTTCCTTTCTAAAATATCAAATGACTTAGAGTTTGTCAAATCTGTCAGTAGTTTTTCTCCCCATAATTTAAATGTTTTTCAGAGCAAGATTGCCTAGTTTGTCCTGTGCTTTGTGGTTAGGGATTTCCTTATCTTTCATGGTAAAATGGGGGTTAGAGGCAGGAACAGCTTTATTTCTAATTTTAATTTCTGCTTTAATGAATGTTCCTACCTGTCATTGCTGGCAGCTTCTCTTGTCAAATATATTTCTAAAAAAATTTGCTTTGATATGAAACACTTTCTACTTAATTTCCAATTTTTCATTACTTTATTATAATTTTCCACGTTCAGTTTGTAATTCTAATTTTATCAATAGTGAAAAAAACACAATAAATAGTTATGGGTATTTGAGCTAAGTTCTCAACAAAGATTTAAACAATCTTTTTTATATGGTTATTTTTTAATATCTTTTTTGTACAGCGACTTTATAGTCTCAGGCCAACTCAGGCAAAAGACTTTCCTGCCTCCAAATAGATGACTAAACATTATTACGTCTGGATTGGAGATTTGCCACACGGTTTGTACCAGATATACATCTTTGACTCTTTACCAAGGTTTCTTATCACTTTCCCTAAAAGGAAGATTACACAAATTTCCTAAAAAGTGCTGAAATGTCAGTTTGCATGTTCAGGCCCCAAAACTCAAGATTGCATCCTAAATAATTTAATATGTCATTCTAATGTATTAAAGCTATGATAGAGGTACATTCATTTGAAGCTTTTCTTCAAAAGTAAGACGAAAGCCCAGCATTCTTGTCATTCTTTTGGAGCACATTTTTCTTGCCCATGAAATATAATTTGAACTCTGTTATCTGCTGCCCTTTAATCCTCCATTCTTTCTCTTAAGAAGCCTTTTTTATTCATCACTGTGATCTCAAAATAAAAGGCCTCAGAAGATTATTTTGGTTTTGACTTAGAAAATCTCTTAGCTTCTATTTTGGAGAGAAAAAATGCATAAAAGTTATATTTAATGCTTGTGTCACTTTAGGAAATCAAGACATGAACTTCATTTTGATAATTTTCTTGTGTAATGACAGTTCCAAAACAAGCCTTTTTAACGTAGTCTAAATCTAGGATTAATTTTAAATATGCAGTACAAAAATGACATGCTAGTTGCCAGAAAAGTTTGAACAACTTTGAGGACCAAACCTCCCTTAGGCTTAAGGATTCAAAACTGGAGTGCATATAGGTAAAACAAACTATAAAATTTGATTATGCTAGTAAGTATATTTTCAAACTGTTGTGCTAGAGTTGCAAGCATCTGGGACGACTTCTGAAAGAGAATTTTATTGGACAATCAATATAGCATCACAATATTTAATGTTTCAAATGAGGTGAGGTTAAAAAGATAAACTAGATTAAAATATTTAGATCTTTTGCAACAATTGCCATGCTTTACTACAGCCCACTTAAGCTAGCCTGATTAGTAACTAATGCAGCAATTCACAGGTACACAGGAAATTCAAATAGCAAGCTAATTTTGGGTGGGAGCAGCACAGAGCACTTTTCACAGGAGGCTTTCAAAATGATGGAAGGAGCTCCCTTCATTCCCTCCCACCCTCCTCCTTTGCAGATTGATGGGGAAGAAGGACAAGTTATACCTTTCCCTTTGCTGCTCCCTTTAAAAGAGGAAATGCATGCTTCTGTACATGGAGTCATCATGAGGAGGCTCCGATGAGAATATTGTTCACTGCAAGCAAAAATAAAAAAACGACAGCCTCTGTTCGTCAGCAAGTCTTTATTTTCAAACAAACCCTGTGCTAAATCTTATTATTATTACTGTTATTGTTACTATTATTGTTGTTATTTTTTCTAAGGCACATCAAGATGGCACCAGTCCTGCTAAGTTCGGGGGATGAAACAAACATCAGGTAAAAGGAAGAATTATGATGTGGACTGGGATAATTCAAGTGATAAATCTGTCCAGATTCTGTTCAGAGGGAAATTTGTGTTTTAAGAATAAACTCTGAAAGGCTTGAAGTAAATGCCAGGACTGTGATCATTCCATGAAACATCTCTGGACCTTTGTGTA